>OZ008345.1:101844-245232 GCA_963931975.1 Cataclysta lemnata
GCCGCATGCCGGTGCCGAGAGCGTGCACTCGTGCTAAGACTTTGACCCCGGGACACTGGCAAGTTTCTCCCCTCTACCGTGTTCGGCGCGAGGTGCGCATTCGGATGAGAGACTTTGACGGGCTGCGGTGGCCTGGGGTTTAACCGGCTATCAGTACCGTCAACGACGGCGAACATCGGATAGAGGCGACGTGGAAAATCCGCAGAGCGAGCTGAAATCTCCACCAGAGCAGCAGTGATGCCGTCGGTCGCGACTAAGCGAGTACCTATACCGCATGAGTAAATAAACGGAACAGAGTAACAGCTTGTCCACTGGCCGCTGGGCGAGACTAGAAAAAAACCAGTTTACGCTCATACGGCCAGTGGAGAAGCTGTCACTCTGTTCCGTTTATTTACTTAACACTTAAGTGGAACATTTCAACTCGCCGCGCGGCTCCGACATGCGGCCGCCCGTCTTAGTACGAGTCTACGGTCAGTGCAGGGGGGGTGATGCGAAGCGAACTCAACTCAAAACCAAATAAATTCCAAAATACATTGAGTGGTCTCTAATCACACGGACAGTGCTCAACTCGAGATATTTTCACGGTGTTTTCTAGAGAAAACACCGCAGAAATATCTTGACATTCATAGAAGCGTGAATGTGCTACAAAGCTAGTGATGTAAAATGGTTCGTGAACAAAAATATAAAAATATATGCGTTATAAATTTGAAAATATTCACTAGTGATGCAGACACTACTGTAAGATGCACACATTTATAAATCATTATATTTAGACAGTGCCAATTCAGTCTTATTGGTTTTCAGAAACTACTTTAATAATATAATTTATAGATCAATTTCGTATTTATCGAAATTTTACAAAATTAAATTTAATTGAATAATGGCTGTGATCAATATACAAGATGCAAAAATGAATTTCATATTTATGTACATATATACAACAATGAACGTTGTTGACAAGTTTTTAATAACTATATCAATCTGAATATGTTAAATGTTAGCTAGCGGACATTATTGGCGGGCCGAGGTCATTACAATGGGTATTCACTCTCAATCTTAATCTAGGTTAACAATGAAATCCAGCATACAAAGTTATATCGCGGTGGCGGCCGCGGGTGCATCGCAACCGTACTCAAAATAAAGCCTGTTAATGTCGTTTTACTTGCAATTTGATATACGGTAGGTGCTTGAACAATTATCGATTTGAGTCTATCGTCTGAAGTACAGGGGAAGAATATGGTAATAGAAATTGCCATCAGGCAAGTATTGTATAAATTAGCATTCGGTTAAATAATACCCTGAGATTATAATTTGTTTCATGACAAACAAAACAAGCTTAACTATTTAAATACAAAAAAATTTATGTATAATATTACAGTCTTCTTAGCTTCTTTTAATTCTTAAAGCGACGCTAAAAGTAACTATTTTAATTTTGTACTTTTCATGCTTTAATCGAGTTTAGTTCGATTCAGATTCCAAAAGAATTCAGTAAAGTGATGCCCTGGACGGTATATAATAGCATTATAATAATTGATGAATGAGAATAGAATCAAATCAATCAGCGTTCAAGTAACTTGGGTGTGGAATAAAAACTCACTTTACTTTTTAATAAAAAAATATTGTTATTACGATGCAATCACACGGCCGCATCGCATTCAATTCGAGCGAGCATTGGGCTTTGACATTGAAACTACACATTTTGAGCACCAATGGAAATTCGAGCATCGATTTGTATCGAGAATCAATATAACCCGTCATAGATAAGGAAGCAAATATTCGTGCTCAAAATGTATAAAACCAAGGCACAAACGCGTACTCAGGCAAAGCACCAGTGGGGCCAATGACAGTCTCTTCACACCGCAGAGTGCGGTATCGAAAGCGAAATGTCAAGCTATTGATCAGCCTGTGCTTGCCAGCGCGAGTGTTCCCAGCCTAATTCAATGCTGCCTAGAGATACGCGATAATTTGTCTAATGAGACTTGAAAATTGGCAGAAACGGTTACTAACCTGGCGCGGTGTTGTGTCTTTATTTATAAATTGGTCTTTGTCACCAACGAGCGGTATGGTAGATAATTTTCATATCAATTTACAACAAATTATCGCGCACCTTGTATTTTTTCAACATTCTGAATATTGTTTTTCTCTTTTAAAGAATATTTATTCAGTTTGCAAAAAGTACTAATTTATGTTAATCTGAATATTGTTGTTTTGAATATGAGACACCACATTTATAAATATTTAAGAATAATGCGTCGTATACAACTGTATAATAGTTACGGTATTACAACACTCATGACCATGAACCCAATTTTTTGTTGCTACATAACTATTGGAAATCAACGTAAATAATAAAAAACAAAATAGAACAATTAATAAGTTGATAAACCCAGCCAATTCAATATTCAGATTACACATTAACACAAGATCCCTTGGAACGCCTCGGGGTTGCCAGTGCCAAGAAACGAGTACTCACGAGTGCCTCGGCTGCGCGAGCAGCGCGGCGGGGTCGCGCTGCTTGATCTCGCTCTCGCGCACCGCCTCCGTCATCGTCTTGAACGCGCTGTTGTGGATGCTGGAATCACCACCATTGGCTAGTCAGCGCTCTGTAGCTTTATATATCACCATCATAATGATTGTTAACCGTTACGCGAGTATCCTCGCCTGTATGGTTCGTAACCGCTTCGTAGATGACTATACGCTTATTGATCGTTAGATAAGTATTCTTGACTGTATGGTTCGTAACGCAATATAAATAACACTACCAAAAGTTCCTATCTTTCATCTCTGACTCATCCTAGGTGTGTGGTAGAGAGACGGCTCCTGAATACGCTTATATATATCAGTATAATAGCTTTATATTTTTGTCTCTGTTCTACTTTGGAATATAACATTCCATTGTATAGAAATAATCATACATTATCACACTTAACGAATCAGACGGATAACCTTAATTTTTTCGCGGCCATCTTACAACGTAGTCGTTTTATTTAATAATACGAACGAAAATATTAATTTAGATATCTCAAAATTCATAACATCGAAAATCAAAGTTAAAAAGCCGAAAATAAAAATAGTTCTTTATAATACTATTTATACTTAGGTAGGTACTTTTTAATACGTTTTTGTATAAAAAAATACCAATAACCCAATCTAATATAAATTCATAATTAAATCTCGTACAAAAGGAAAATACTTCTAATTACTTGTTACATTTTCAATATAAACGCTTTCTGCTAAGATATCACTGAATTACTGGTATTTGACAACTAAATGTCTAACTACATCTTTTTTCATTAATGACCATCAAATTAAGATATAGCATTTACGGAGTCAGTTAAATAACTTGATAACAAATACTAGGTAAATATACTAGGTAGATACAGGAAATATGATTTTTAAAAAGTATTACGGTGGCTAACGCTCGTGCCTAACAGGGAGGCGGGCGGCGGGCGATGGCCGGGGGGGCAGCCTCGGAGGGCACCACACCCACTGGCAGAAGCTGGACTTCACGTGGCACCTACTTGGGCCTCATTGCATCAGCATAACCATGTTCTGTCATCTATCTATACGGTGCGCATACCCTGCTACTGCCGCTATTACACAAAAATCACTAACATTTCGCTTATTTGGCACAAAGCAACGCCTGTGATAGAAAAATTGAGGGGCAACATGTTAGCGTGGTACGGGCATGAGTTAAGGAGGGATGAATGTTAAATATAGACGTGGGTGGACCTAGGATGGATTGTGTGAAAGACGATATAAGGAAGAAGGGAGTTGAGTTTATGCTGAGCTCATATCTGATAGAGGAAGACATGTTGTGCCGACACCACTTGAGCGGAGAATTCACTAGCCGGGCCTGCACGACATGCCCGTCTATTAGGTCGTCCTAGTGTAAGACCATCACAGTCTTTTCATTCTTTAAATGCATTATTTCGTTGATAAAGAAACACAATTATCAGAGTTGTTTACATTCTATATCCCTTTAGAATGGCCAGAGTATGGTACTCACACGGTGATGAGCACGTCGGGAATGAGCGTGGCGAGCGGGATGAGCAGCAACGCCAGCCAGAAGACGAGCGAGCCGAACACCATGCGGTCCATGCCGCGCATCACCGCGCCGATCTCCAGCGTCGGGTACAGGTTGCTGCGGATACGCGTGTCAAGCAGATAAGGGCGCACTCGCAAAAAAGCATGTTTATGTCAGATTTCATACAACGTTAACGAGAAACGTCGACATTTATTTATCATCCATCATCCGGGTCATCCGCTGGTGGCGGGCTGCGGGCATTGAGCGGTTGCTCATGGAACAGTACAGCAGCTAGCGTACTAAATCATAAGTACAAATAAGTTTTTATACGTCATCTATAGGTTTTATAAAATTGAAATAAAGTTGATTACGACCCTATTTTCAGATATACGGACGATGTGTACACGTCATGTCACCTGACTAGCGGATCGTCGACTGTATGCCTCATTTCATTCAGAAATGTTGTTTATAGACACTGATAATAGTTTGAAACCAGTTCAATAGATACCTGTAGACGAGGATGAAGAGGAACCACATGGCGACGGAGCCCCAGATGGCGAGGTGCGTCACGCACGTCCAGGAGTAGGTCGCAAGGCCCGCCTTCAGGCACACCGTCAGCACCACGTACTGCGGAAGATTCACAAGTTCAAGTTTCTTCTTTTTTTTACGGAAGGCCAAGGGATCTAGCCCATACCGCCATAGCTTTAGTGTATTAAAATATGGCTGCAACCATCTGGGGAGTGCTTGGTGCAAATTGAATTGTAACAGAATTTATGATGGCCACTGATGAGGAAAACCGCTATAAAATTCTCAACGTCAAACACAAAACATATCACAGCACTTATTTTTAATGACTCCGCATAATTTAACGTCAACGCGGATGCTTGTACATCAAAATAACACCACCTTTACTGCACAAAATCCACTCTGAAACAATTTTTGACAGCATAATCTGATTGAAATTGCGCCAAAGACTGTCTAGGTTCATTAAAATATGCGCCACACATATTTTATTGTAAAATTGTAGAAAAAATAAAACTAAAGGCATGGTTGTATGGTCTCTAGATCACGGAGAATCAAAGAGATTTTGTCCACGTCCCTTGCCAGGCCTGCAGGGCTAAAGGGCGCGCTCACCGTGTAGACGAAGTTGCCGAGCACCAGGTAGCCGCCGTCCCTGCCGCCCGGCCACAGCACCTGGTGCGCGCACAGCAGCACCGGCAGCCAGAACAGCATCAGCCCGTTCACCCACACCAGAACACTCACCGTGTAGACGAAGTTGCCGAGCACCAGGTAGCCGCCGTCCCTGCCGCCCGGCCACAGCACCTGGTGCGCGCACAGCAGCACCGGCAGCCAGAACAGCATCAGCCCGTTCACCCACACCAGAACACTCACCGTGTAGACGAAGTTGCCGAGCACCAGGTAGCCGCCGTCCCTGCCGCCCGGCCACAGCACCTGGTGCGCGCACAGCAGCACCGGCAGCCAGAACAGCATCAGCCCGTTCACCCACACCAGAACACTCACCGTGTAGACGAAGTTGCCGAGCACCAGGTAGCCGCCGTCCCTGCCGCCCGGCCACAGCACCTGGTGCGCGCACAGCAGCACCGGCAGCCAGAACAGCATCAGCCCGTTCACCCACACCAGAACACTCACCGTGTAGACGAAGTTGCCGAGCACCAGGTAGCCGCCGTCCCTGCCGCCCGGCCACAGCACCTGGTGCGCGCACAGCAGCACCGGCAGCCAGAACAGCAGCACCGAGTGCAGCAGCCCGTTCACCGCCCACACCCAGAACACGCGCACGTTGAACAGCAGCCCCTGCTGCGAAGGCGCGTACAGCACCGGGTGCTAAGCGGCGGGGCAGACACGGTCACACATCAAAATCATATTTTATCATATCAAAATCAAAGTTCGTATCTACAAGGTGAATTCGAAATCGGTCGACAAAATGTTACAGGAAATTTTATCCGCTATAATGATCGTTATCGTAACAATTAAAATAGTAATTAAATATTAAGTAATTAATACAAAAACGCAAGTATTAGTTGCATTCGACGCACTTTGCGCGTGATTGTACCTACAGCGTTCTACTGCCTAGCCGCACTCGTTCGCTTAACAACCCGCGAATTACGAACGATTTATTTAATTTTATTTAATATGAAGAATAGAAAGAAGAATTTAATTTAATATTTTTCTTAAATAAATTTTATATTAATTTTTTTTGTTTAGTTTTTAATCTGTATATTTACCAGTTTCGAGTAAAAGAAAAGGAAAATTCAATAAATAGATACTTTTTTGTCGACTTAGATTTATTTTTAAACCTCACTAATATAACGTTTAATAGCACTAGAACTCTCCATAAAAATTTGTAGACACATTTCTACTTCATACTATACTATATACTATGACTGTCTATACTATGACTGTCATGCAGGGGGGAAGACACATACATACACATATCATCAAATCAAAGTTCGTTAATTTGTTAAAAATATGACCAGCTAACTTAGCTCGACAGCGCAGTGGACAAGAGCGCTCGGCCTGCGATTGCGCAAACTAAGCAATGTTCGTCAAGGCCGGTCACAGGATAGGTGACCAAAAATATATTATCCTCCGTGTTTCGGAAAGCACTTGCGCATTTGCACCTGTTAATACCCACCAATCCGCACTAGGCCAGCGTGGTAGGTTATGGCCCAGTCCTCCTATACTCTTAGGGACAGCCTGTGATGATGACTACAATACACTTATGAATCGTCAACACATCGAAAAACTGTGTGTCTAAGGGAGGGTAGGGGAGTGCGCAGCATGCCTCGGTCTATAATGATGGCTCTCCAAAATCCACCCACGCCGCGATCCACCAGCGAAGTGCCGACCTCAACGCATTCGAAACCAAAGTTGATACTAAACGTAGCCACAACGTGCCACTTAAGTGGGCTGTATATAAACCCATCACTGTCGACGAGTTACAAAATTGTAACTTTTGGCACCAGACACAATCCCACATACTGCGCACGAGCAAACAGCCCAATGAATGAATGAATTAAAGTTTATTTTTCAAAAAAGAAATATACATACATACATACATAAATCACGCCCATATCCCCGAAGGGGCAGGCAGAGGTGAATTCTCACCCGCGTTTCGCCAATTATGTTAAGCCCCATGTAATAGGTGGCGAGCCTATTGCCATTTATCGGGCACAAAAGTCGCAGTACATTGTCAGGACGGTAGTATAAGAGGAACGCTGCTGCCCATTCCTCATCACTGATTTATCCTTAGTCGCCTTGTACGACACCCACGGGAGAGATTTGGGATGGTGACAATTGTATTCTACTCTGCCGTCACCACACGGCTAAAAAAGAAATATAACATTAAAAAACACAAATTTAAATATTATTAAGCCCTATAGGTCCTACTTACTACAGTATCCCCTACCCCCCACTTGTGCACTCACCCTGATCATGATCTCCGGCGAGCACAGCTTGTCGAAGAGGCCGATGGCGAAGGGCGGCAGCGCGGTGAACACCACGTTGTAGAACCCGATCGTCCACCGCTCGAACAGGATCTGGCCGGACCTGGGATCAACGATTATTACGCTCTATCTCCGGACTAAGTAGCGGACTACGTCATACGTCATAGCGCTACACAAAACAAAGTGTCCAGCCTAGTGGCCAGTTTGAAGTAACCGAGAAAAATGGTGGCAGCTGACAACAACATAACATAACGAGATTAGCAAGACCTTAATCACGATTACAAAGTATCTGGCAGAACTCAGAATATAATATACAAGATCCGACAAAGTACAGTCGGAGCACGGTCCTTGAGCGCACACCTGGCTCGGAGGAAGAGCTTCCCTTTCTCTGGAGACTATATTAATTGTTCACAGAAAATCTCTTAAAAATTTTATGTTTAGTTATATTCTTATTTATATGTAGAACATTTAGATAGTGAACAAAAAAATTGATTACCTTGCCTTCCCGTAGCGTAAGAATAAAAAAAATATATAAAAAAGTGATATCATCAAACTAACCAGGCAGAGTAGATGGCGAACCAGAGCTCGATCACGTAGAGGCAGATGTTCTTGTAGAAGGAGTACAGGATGAGCTTGCTGATGCGCGAGTAGTTCCACGCGCCGTGCACCAGCAGCAGCCGCAGCAGGAAGCGGAACTGGAATTCGGAGAACAACCACGGTCACAAACGAACGCCAGTTCACCAATACAATACTTATTAATAAGCGATTATTACTTAAACGTCGGTTATTGACATTTTATTGTATTGAAGAAATTTCGAAATCTGATGGTTATCTTTTAATCGATTGTTTTACGTGTTGGTGAACTCGAGCCTTAATGGCTAGACAACAGTAGATACTTTTGTATGGTGACCTAAAAGGTGTGAACACTCTACTAGTTAACCCTTTACAGGGGAATGCATGCAATTTTTTTATTGGTATTAAATCTTACTATAAATCACTAAGTTTAAATGATGGTAGACATATTTTACCATTGGCTATTACGCCTGCTTCTGAAAGACAAATTAAGTTCTTGATATAGAAAGGTACATATAACAAAATTTATTTTATTTATTTATTTATTATTAAGGCACACCAACAGCTCACATATTAAATTAATATAAAATAATATAAAGTAAAGGGTTACATTCTGATATGTGGGCCAATTACAGGCGTACACAACTTTATATAAACAGAATTACAAAGATTTTGGTGGTTAGAAAGTTTGTTTGGTCTTTTTACTAATTATTTATATAATGTTATAAAGTTAAAATTAAAATTAAAATCGAACAGAATTTCTAAAATAAATTAAATTAAAGAGGTTTATGATGTAATTTAAGAAATAGAAAACAGAATATCATTATCACTTTCTACTTAGCACTTCAGAAACCTCTTTCTTGTAATGTCTCAATGAGCCCGAGAAGATATCCACGCTACTGCTGATCTCACTATAAGACGAGCACATTCGCATCAATGGTGCGTTTCGTCCAAGATTAGTCCTGCATAATGTATGACCGAAAAGTTTTTTCATTGGATATCTAGGGTGGCAATATGGAACATTTAGCTTGATGTTATTAACCATGTACGGACAGTCAATGGCACCGTGAATTGATTTATATAGGAAAAACAAATCACGTTGCTTTCGTCTTGTGCGAAGCGCAGTCATCCCAAAAAATGCAAGGCGGCTATGATAATCGATCCTATGAGATATACCAGTACAAGAGAATGCAAGTGATCTAGTGAAAGAACGCTGTACACTTTCAATTCGTTGCGAGTGGCAGCTGTAGAATGGATTCCAAACAGAAGACGCATACTCAAGATGACTGCGCACCAGTGAGTTGTATAATACTATCTTAGTATTTAAATTACTGAAACCCTTCGTATTACGATGTAGAAACCCGAGTATCTGTGAGGCTTTTTTTACTATTGTCTCTATATGAGATTTGAAAGTGAGTTTATAGTCAATTGTAACACCCAAATCACGTATTTCATTGACTTCCTCTAGTGCACTGTCTCCTAAGTAATATATTCTTTTTGAGGTGTTTATTTTCCTTGTGTATTTGATGAAGTAACACTTTTTTGAATTAAGAATCATCCTATTCTCTTTACACCACAGGTTGATATTATTAATGTCTTCCTGCACAAGCCCAGCATCGGCTGATGTATTGACCACTCTAAATAGTTTTAAATCATCAGCAAAAAGACTATACCTACAATGTATTATACGATTTGTAATGTCATTGATGAATATAGAAAATAGAACCGGTCCCAGAATTGATCCCTGTGGTACTCCAGATTCAGCAATGTACACCTTTGATTCAAAACCGTTTATAACAACAGATTGCGGGCGATTATTAAGGTAAGATTCAATCCAACCTAGAAATGATCCATGTATACCAATCTGATTGAGCTTGTCCAAAAGTGTGAGATGACATACTTTGTCAAAGGCGTTACTAAAATCGGTGTATATAGCATCAATCTCGCGCCCTCTGTCAATTTCCGTCGAAAGTTCATCTACAAATGTCACTAAATTAGTTTCTACAGACCGTCCCTCTCTAAAACCGTGCTGATGTTCTGAAATTATATGTTTCGTATGACTCGTAACGATTGGACATACGAGAGATTCGAACACCTTCGAAAAGCATGATAGAATTGACACTGGTCTGTAGTTTTTGACATCACATAAGTCGCCCTTTTTATGCAAGGGAACAATACGAGCCTGCTTCCACTTATCGGGGAACTGCCCATTTGCAAGTGAACAATTCATTACTAAGCTAAGAGGTAATGTTAGGGCAGCCGCACATCTTTTAACAAAAAGCGGAGGAATGCCATCAGGCCCAGGACCTTTGAGAGTGTCTACGGATTTAAGAGCTTTGAATACTTCTCTTTCAGTAAAGTAAACAAGTCCCACGCCATTACACCCAGCGACTTCTGCTAAGCTGGGACGGGATCGTATTAGCGTATGAAAAGTTTTAGGAAGAAACACTGATGCAAAATTTTCTGCAAACAGATCAGCTATACCGGAGCCGGTATCGGCTGTATTATCATTCATGTGCATCCTGGCAGGAAATGTTGATCTGTCGCGTCTTTTATCCTTCATAAATCGCCAAAACGTTCCAGGATCCTTCACAATATCGCCCTCCACCCTTCTCATGTACTTTGCATTAAGAGTATCAGAGTAACAGCGACAACGCTCTCTTAAGATCTCATATTCAAGCCGGTCACGTGGGTTATGATATTTTTTAAATCTATTTCTAAGTTTGTCCTTTTGTTTTAACATGGTGATTAAAATTTTATTAAACCACGGTGGGAACTTTTTCTTATCTATAGTTTTTTTCTTTGGTACATACATGTCTATTATGTTATTAATTTTTTCATAGAATATAACCGTCATATTATTAAGGTCTTCGCTTTTCGAAAAAGTATTTTGCCAGTCGATTTTTTTTAATTCAGATATTATGATGTTATAGTCTGCCCTAAAGAAATTATAACGATTTACATTACGCTCGCATAGATACTCAATCACATTATCAGACAATGAAACCAACAGTGGTGGATGTTTAGGATCTAGCTTACTAAGTATGGCCAATGGCTTTGAGACATTAATTCCATGTAGTGTGCTAAGTATAAGATCCAATGTTCTGTCGTCCTCATTACGTAAATGGTTAAATTGACTTATGTTACACAGTGACATAAAATCTACAAAAATATTACCCAATGAATTTGCAAAATTTGTGGGTATCATAAACTTATCATTGTTATTGGTTGATCTAGTCCAATTAATAAATGGAAGGTTGAAATCTCCAGCAATAAAGAGTTCATCGACATGGTTCATAAAATTTGAAACATTTTTCAGAAAAACACTCAAAGTATCTAGTTTAACAGGGGGAGGCATATATACACCACATAAGGCGATGTTTTTTACTTTATTGTCTATACATACTTGAATCTTGACCCATAAGTCCTCACATGTAGTTTCCCAACATTGAATGCGAAATGACTTTATTTTTCGCGATACAGCTATTAACACACCTCCACCATCTTTTTTAACACTATTATTACCACGATCTCGACGATACACAACATATCTTGAGTCAATGAATTCACCGTTCGCGATGCCGGAGTTCAGCCATGTTTCGGTAAATATCAGGATATCATATGAGTTTTGTATAACTATATTTTGATATAACTCATTAGTCTTTGTTCTCATGCCGCGTAAATTTTGGTAATATATTTCAAGCTCTTTGAAAAAGAAAATGTTCCAATTAGCACTGTCAGTTAATATGAAGATAACTTATTTAGGAAATCGCATCCAGTTTTTCTAGAGAGCGAATCAAAACTGCCTGACTAGATTCGCTCTTTCTAACATAGATGCGCCCGTCTCTTACCCATACAAATTTATAACCCACTTCTTTTGCTTTGCGCCTTACTGAGGCGTGAAGAAATTTATTGCTGGGACTTAGGTGCTCACTGATAAAAATAGGAACGCTGTCTCCCCCAATGCCTGGTGAGAGTTGAGGCGGTCCCGAGGATTTTGCTTGTTAAATCTGGTCACAGCCGCTAAAAGACTATCCCTCAATGTTCTTGAGCGTAGTTTAACAATAACCGCACGAGGTCTAGGGCTATCCTTATTAAGCTTGGCAACTCTAGTCACCTGCAGCACATTGTCTCTGCTCAGTGAGATGTCCACCTTTTTAGCTATCTGTTGAAGTGTGTTAATGAGATTTTCTGACTGATGCTCGGGTAAGCCGCCAATTTCCACATTACATTCGCGCATTGTTTGTTCAACAACACCTAATCTATTTGCTATTTCTCGTTGCATAGATCCGACGGTGGACTGAAGTGCCTCATTTTCTTTTCTCAGTTCATTTATTATCGATTTATGTACTTCCATCTCCTTTTTCATGTCCTCGTACATTGTGTTGTAGAAAGTCAACGACTGTTCAAAGGAAGATATTTTCTCGTTCATACTACTGAGTGAAGACACCAACTTAGACTCAAATGCGTGACAAATTTCCTCCCTTATAATCGTACGCAACTTGTCGTCTGACGATTGGATAACAGGGACCATCTCGGATGTTTCATCTGAAGACCGTTGGGGTTTATTATTGCGCTTAGTGACGTTTACGTTCTCATGAGACGACTGTTGGCTCAATCGAACTGGGGTGTTGGTATTGTCAGACCTTGGTTCTGTAGTTCGACACATTGGACATTTCCAGCTCTGCCTGTTCACAGTCGTCATTTGAGCAACACGTTGTGACGTTAAACCTGAGCACTCGAGGTCATACAGTTGGTTACAAGGAGCACACTTCATAAATTCCTTGGTCTTTATGACCCCTCGGCAGCCCGCACAGGTTAAAATTTTACTTGCCATAATGTCAGATGTCGATGATCCAGCGCTAAGCAATCCGTCTGAACGAGGCAGGGCGCGCTCCAGTAAGCGGTTGCGTCTGACTGAACGCAGCACGGCACAGGATGACTCACAGCAGCGGGCTCCGCGCGGGTTGTCGTAGGTCAGGATTATTTGCACGGTTACAATATTTTTTAAACTATTATTCGTGATAACTTTTAAATCACTAAACTGAATAAGTTGAAAATTAACAATTCGATTGATATTTCTATTAGCTACAAAACTATATATAGTAGTGTATGGAATATTAACTTTTTATAGTGTTTTGGATTAAAAATCACGGAGCAAAAATTATACAGTCTGTTTATCACAGTACAGTATGCAATGTATGAAACTAGACATCTTTTTAAGCATACCTACTATGCATAAAACTTTAATAGCGCAATGTAATTGCGTGCACCGCCATCTGTTGGCAGCTATAGGAACTAAGCTAATACTAAAATTATAAGCATGAAGTAAGCGCTCCTGCGCGCGATGCTAACAACGCGCCGTCACCGTGCCGTCGCCGCTATTAACATTCCGTTCCCGGCCGCCTGCGTTAGTACGCCGCGACGTATCACTAGCAACAGACGCCGCTCGACGACAAAGGACAGACCTGCGCGATGCTGTAGTCGGAGGCGCACACGGCCTGCAGCCCCTCGACGCCCGAGATGCCGACGCCCACGGACGCGCGCTGGATCATGGCCACGTCGTTGGCGCCGTCGCCGATGGCCAGCGTCACCGCGCCCGTCGCCGCCGACACCATCTCCACCACCTGTCACACGACGCGCCACTCACGCACTTTGCAACTTTCGAATCGTAGTCGTATCGAGAGACCACTATTAAATCGAATATTTTCATTTTACAGTTGGTCATGGAAACCGTTCACAGACCAAACAAATCTACATACATATCCCCGAAGGGGTAGGCAGAGGTGAACTAGCACCCACGTTTCGCCACCAAATCTTTCCTCGATAAATATATTTCTGGCTAATAAGCCAGAAATATTTATTTATTTTTATCAATATTAAAGTTGATATTATTTCATTAAAAATAATTCAATACATAGTAAGGTAGGTATATAATGTTGTTTTTATAAGTATATTTGATATTTTATTTTGTATATTTGAAAGTAGCGCCAACGCCAGTGACGACGACTGAGAGACTGCGGAGTAATAGGCTTGGATGGTTTGGGCATGTTATGATAAGAGATGAAAGCTGTGTTGGCAGAAGAATGTTAGGTATGAACGTTGGAGGACGTAAAAGGAGAGAAGACCAAAGAAGAGATGGATGGACTGCGAGAGGAGTGAATGAGAAATTGGTGAAGGATAAAGAAGAGTGGAAGAAGAAAACATGTTGTGCCGACCCCGCTTAGAGTGGGATAAGGGCGTGAAGAAGATGATTATTTTTTATGTAATTAGAAATATTGCTAATTTCCCAATTTAAGATTTAGAAATTTAGTTTTTAGATTGCTTTCTCGATACGATTACTCGATTATTCGAAACGTTCGTGCTAGGGCTGCGCTACAGAACACCGATACCTACCTCCGCCTTCTGTATGGGCGAGACGCGGCAGCAGATGACCACCTTGCACGAGATGCACAGGTCGAGGAAGTCCTTCTTCAGGTCGCAGCCCATCGCGTACTTGAGCGTCTTGCCGTCGATCACGAGCGCCACCTACATTGGTATGTTTTACTTCAGCTCCCCCGTAGCACGGGACGTGGACAAAATCTCCCCGGGGAAAAGAAAATATTTTCCTCTCGCTCCAACTCCCACTAAATCCCGAGACAAAACACTGTCGAGTGGTGGAGAGATTTTGTCCACGGCCCGTGTTAGGCCTACTGTTTATGCATATGTTTAACTATTTTTCACGTATCTCGTAAGTCTACACTAGGGTGGAACCGACTTCCCCTTCTGCCGTACTATAAACCCATCACCACTATCTATCGATCTAGTGGTTCGCCCTTCGGAATTAAAATTCCGAGGTCCCGGGTTCAAGTCCGCCTGGCCACCATCTGAACAAAATCTGTTTCTATAATGATAATGTTAACAGTATTGTGTTTCAATAATTCCAGGTGAAGCGCGATTCCATCTTGAGACCTTATAGCTACTAACCATTAGGTGCGATGAGGGCCAAGAGCTTCCCTGTCTAGCATAAAAATAAGAATCCATGGAATGCTAAGAGTTTTCGTCTCGTCCAGCCCTAAGTTTTGTCAGTAAGATATTATTTATGTATTATTATTTCATTTACCTCGTTCTGCTTGCGCAGGTTCTCACCGAAGTCCACCGAGTGGCGGCCTATGCTGTCTCGGGTGGCCTGGTTGGGAAAGTGCTACAGTTACTTTTTATGTTACATTCAATTTATGTTGGGTCATTCCCGTCAGTTCGTGATTACTAGTGATAAGCAATCATTAAAATACTATTCAGATTACATATTTATTATTTCTTAAAAACAACTATTTGGCATTTTTATATTGCAAACATTTATTATAATGAGTTTCATGATTAAGATCGGTCGGCGGATCTTGACACTCAATATCCGTATTTGGATCCGTATTCGCAGAAATAAATTCATATGTCACCCCTTGACCATAAAGCTGCCTTTTCCCACAAAAAAATCCCACTTGCTGGTCAGGGCGTGACATAAAATTATTTATAAAAAAGAAAGATTCAGATCGCATATTTATCGCAAATTCTTGCGATCTGAGACATTCTTTGTTTTATCGTACATACATACATACATAAATCACGCAGGTCCCATGTAATAGGTGGCGAGCCCATTTTTTATTTATCGTCCTTGGTGTGTAATTTACTATTAGCGATCCGGGACGGTGGCGGGGATGGGGCGCTCTGGATGTGAGCGGGGGTGGGGGATGCGGGGAGGACGGCAAACTCGCTCCTCTCCGCCTCGCCCGAAAACAACTAGAGAACCTCGTCCCCGGCACCGTCTCGTACCACAGGAGGGTCGCGCACGAACTTGTCGGACTATAGTTTACTAATCTTCAATGAATCTTGTTGTTGCAATGTAACCCTGTGGTGTAAATATTTTTTAAGTGTATTTACATGGTGCAATGTAACAATGTTGGCAGACCTAATAAATAGATAAAATAAAATAAAAAAGCGCGTACACTCGAGTGGGTAAATCAAGAGAGAGTACGTTACATCGAGGCTGTCCTGGTTGAGCAGCAGCAGCGGCATGTGCGCGTCGATGAGCCGCGCCGAGTGCGCGATGTTGATGGCCGTCTCCTGCTTGTCGCCCGTCAGCACCCACACGTACATGCCCGCCTTGAGCAGCGCCGCGATCGTCTCCGGCACGCCCTCCTGCCACAGGCCAGCCGGTCAAGCAGAGATAGAGGAAGAAATAATAATAAATCAATATTTTTACACTCACACCTATCATCTAGCCCAAAGTAAGTAGCACTTGTGTTATGGATACCAGATGACGGCCATATTTTTTAATATAATTATGTATTTAAATGTTGAAAATATACTACATAAACATATACACAACCACGACTCGGGAACAAACATTTGTGGTCATCACAAAGTTTGCCCCAACCAGGATTCGAACCCGGGACCTTTTGGCCAATACACAGCAATCTGAGCATTCGACCAAGGCGGCCGACTTAAAATACATTTTGGCCTAGTGGTTCGCACACCAGAATCAGGATAGAGATGCCGGGTTTGATGTTGAAGTGAGTACAATACTGTAGGTACTCGGTTTGGTTGGTAGGATTTTTTTCAAAGGCTACCACAAGCTGTAAAACCTAAGCGTAAGGCTATGTTCATATGGCCGCAGATACTAGTAACCTCGAGGAGGGGGGAGATCTCTACCTGCAGCTTGTCCTCGATGGCGGTGGCGCCCAGCAGGCGCAGGTCGGTCTCGACGAGGCGCGCGGCCTCCTCGAGCCGCTGCTCGCGGTCGTGCAGCGCCACGCTGGCCTGGTGGTGCAACCGGCACCACTCCTGGTGGAAGGAAATCAACATATGATATCTTGTACAAAATCTAAAACACACACATCAAGAGCTCTCTCACGGTTTTAGATCTTTTATTTTATCAATAAGACTGGATTCACACGGCATTGTACTGCCCGTTTTTAATGCAGGATGAGTGCTGTCGAGTTCCGTTTTCACGTGTACGTTTTCCTGCGGTACAGTGTGTGAACCTAGCCCAACCCTTGTCCCGTCCGCAGTACCTGGTAGCCGCGCTCGCTGAGGTCGGTGACCGCGAACACGAGCGTGCGCAGCCCCTGCGCCGCGAACGCCTCCAGGTGCGCCAGCGTGGCGGCCGCGTGCGGCGCGCCTTCGCCGCCCGCCAGCCGCGGGTAGATCGCGCAGTCCGCGCCCTGCCACACACACACCGCCATGGAACACCTACTTATGTACAGACACAGTGGCACGCCTTTCTCCCACAGAGATAGACAGTAACGCAATCGAATACAAAAACAATCAATAGCCAGTTTGCAAATAGGCATGATGTGATAACCAAATTTAAAAACTACATCACGTTGTTATTAAGTGTCTACTTTACTCATTTTTTCTATTTTTTTTATTGTAATGACATGTTTTGAATAATGCGTTTTAAAATTTCATCATAACAGCAATGGCGTGTGTGACGTCACGAATTCGTAAACATGGCAGTTTCTATAGCAAACAGTGTTAACGAAATCGTGACGTCAGTTGACGTCACGCAGCGTTTGATAAAATATGGCGGACTGCTAAGTTTTGTATTTTTATTTTATTAAATGTCAATCACAAGTATAACCTGAGAAAAAAGGATTCTTTGTTAATGTTATCATCCCCAAAGGTGAATGAATACCTTACCACACAAAATGGTCCTTTTATCGTAAAACAAAGTCTACTTTGAATTGAGGCGTTCGAGTGCTATACAGGGCCCACCTTGCAGTAGAGCTTGAGCTCGCCCGAGGGCGCACGCACGATGACGGACATGCGCTTGCGCGCCGAGGTGAAGTCCAGCACGTGCAGCACGCGGTACTCGAGCAGCGCGCCGCCCGCGCGCACGCGCACCAGCGCCGGCGTGCGCGTCTCGAACACCCACCCGAACGAGGCGGCGCCCTCCACCAGCGCGCGCTCGTCTGAGCGGGGGGTGAGATGTGCAAGGGTCATTATGAATAGTTTTGCGCGTCTCGAACACCCACCCGAACGAGGCGGCGCCCTCCACCAGCGCGCGCTCGTCTGAGCGGGGGGTGAGATGTGCAAGGGTCATTATGAATAGTTTTGCGCGTCTCGAACACCCACCCGAACGAGGCGGCGCCCTCCACCAGCGCGCGCTCGTCTGAGCGGGGGGTGAGATGTGCAAGGGTCATTATGAATAGTTTTGCGCGTCTCGAACACCCACCCGAACGAGGCGGCGCCCTCCACCAGCGCGCGCTCGTCTGAGCGGGGGATGAGATGTGCAAGGGTCATTATGAATAGTTTTGCGCGTCTCGAACACCCACCCGAACGAGGCGGCGCCCTCCACCAGCGCGCGCTCGTCTGAGCATGCATGCATTAATCACTCCTATATGTAGGCAGAGGCGAACTAACACCCACGTTTCGCCAATTATGTTAGTCCCGTGTTGTCATCCGGACATCTCCAACTCGGCGTCGACCTCGGCGTAAGCTAGAAGGCCCTGGGGAGACGTGAGTTGCCGCGAGGCAGATCCCAGACTCTCCCCGCTGAAAGGGCTTGGAGGAACACCGGAGTGGTTTAGTGGGTATTGTGTGGACCATGCGAGTCCTACACGCGCCGGCGGTCGCCTAGCTGGAGACTGGTATGGTGAGTAAAGGCACTCCGACAATGAAGGGTCCCATGTTGTCATATCCAATACACGTGGCGAATAGGTGGCCAACCTTTTGCCATGTACTATCGGGCACGTAAATCGCAGTATATTCCTCATCGCTGTCTTTACCCTTAGTCTCCTTATACGACATCCACGGGAGAGATGGGGGTGGTGACAATTTATTGTATTCTGCTCTGCCGTCAACACAAGGCAATAAGATATTACAACTGTTTTAAATCAACCCTGACGTCATGATGAACCAGTAGAATTTTAATGTTAATTTTATAATTTATGGTTTTAAATTTTCACGAAGAAACGCCGGCCACCATATTTCGGCTCGCGACGTCACTCTGTTAGCAAGCAATACGACTGCGAAAGACCAAGATCGTCTTTGTGTACTTCTATAAAAGTGAGGGCACATCGAAGATGGTGAATAGCGTGTTAGATTTGAAGAACAGATTTAAAATTATAAAATTGATACTGCATTTTTGACAGACGTTTCTCGTTTACTTTTAACGAAATCTATCACAAACTTAGGTAAGTTTAAAATAGCTTATGGCTGGGCAGAGAGAGGTCGGGGTGGCGGACTTGAGTGTTGACTAGTTGTCATGGGATCCCTTAAGCCTACACTTTTGTCGCAGGCGCCAGGCGCTGCCACTGACTCCCCTCTCTGCCACACTATGGACCCAGTGAATTCATGGAATGCTGAGGCGCTATCTCCACGAGCGAGAGAATCGCGACGGGCGCGCCGCGAGTAGCGACGAGACGGTAGCGCGATAACATTGCCGCGTCGAGACGCGCTCATAGAGAGTGTATAGAAATACGTCATCATCATCATCACCAGCCCTTTATGTCCCCACTGCTGGGGCACGGGCCTTCCTTATGGATGGAACAATATAGGGAGGTTGGGCCATAACCCACCACGCTGGCCCAGTGCGGGTTGGTGGGTACTAACGACTGCAGATGCAGCCGGAACCAACGGCTTAACGTGCCTTCCGAAGCGCGGAGGAACTCGAGATGATAAATTTTTGGTCACCCATCCAATGACCGGCCTTAGCGAAATCGCTTAGTTTACGCAATCGCAGGCCAAGCCCGCTGTACCACTGCGCCAGCGAGCTCGATAGAAATACGTGGCACGACGGTTATATCGCCTTGATTCTCTCGCTCGTGGAGACAGCGCCTGGGAGCTTTCGCCTCAGCTGGCGCGCTCACCCGGCGAGGCGGCGTGGTAGTCGATGCGGCCGTCGCGCTGCTCGGGGATGACGGTGTGGCAGATGGCCAGCATGGCGAGGAACTCGGCGATGAGCGGCGCCGCCGCGTGCCCGCCCGCCAGGTGCCTGCGCAGCAGCGAGTCCTCCGCGCGCTCGCCCGCCGCCGGCCGCGCGTACACCGTCTGCCGTTGTAACATTTACGGGGATTAGTGTGGCAACACAAACAACTCTCTGCACGGACGGCTACATGGGACGCTCGTAGTGCCGTCCTAACGTATATTCGTGTTACATTACACGTTACACTCGTCTGGATCCGGCTTAAGGTGTGTCGCGTTTAGTGAGTGAGGGAAGGGTGGGCATGTACAAGAGAGAGTTGTTTGATTGATCTGTTAGATAGAGTTGAACTGATTGGGATGACAGCTCAGGTTAAACAGCGATGGTACAGTAAAGCGCCAAAAGACCATTCCCACCTCAATGGTTATATTCGCCTGCATGATTCTACGTAATATCTCTGAGTATGTTTAAAACAGCATGTCTACGAATAAATGATGTGCACATTAGATAAAGATAGCAAGTATTAAACTTTTTGACAGTCGGTTTGGTCCCGGGTTACGTCAATTATTGACATCATCTCTAACTATTTTGATTATTTGTACATTATAATATAAATTTCAGAAAAATTGTGGTTTGTAAAATTGTAGCCCCGCATCAAGACCATAATTTCGAGAAGTTTTCTAACCATAACTTTAGTTAAGCCACTCTTACGTCTGACACAACGGTCGCCATGTTGTTTCCTCTGTAACAGGCGAGCAACATCCCTCTGCAAGCACTGACCTCCGCGATGCAGCACTTGTGGAACTCCATGACGTTGCAGGTGAGCGTGCCCGTCTTGTCGCTGAACACGTACTTGACCATGCCCAGCTCCTCGTTGAGGTTGGAGGTGCGCGCCATGGCGGGCGTGTCTGTCGCCGCGTGGTACATCTCGCTGTCCATCGCGATGAACTTGGCCTGCAACCGAACGCAACAGTGCTCAACTCTACTATACTACCATAGGCGACATGATTTATCTTCCCATGCTACTAAAATGTTACTTCAGTGGCTGCATATCGGGAGTAAAGCTCCATATTAGTCCCTAGGGACTATAGTTGCTTTTTAAATTACTTTGGAAACCACCGATCACGGTGTTGAATGGAGGATTATCGCAATTTTTTATGGTTGTGGACAATTTTAAGGGCGTGGAAATAACCCCAAAATGACAACTGTGAAAAATGTTTGAAAAAAATTTCAAAGGCATCTCGTGTCATATTGTTTGTTTTAGTCCCTTCTTGAATAATATACTATAAGCGTTAAGGTTACAGGTTTTAATGAGAAGCTTGTCAGTAATCAATAATTAATAACAATGGTACACACTTGTCAATACTCACTTGGAAAAATCTAACTATTTCAGCAGTCACTTGTAACGATATAGGTATAAGATTGTTGTACAATATTAAAAATGTCAAAAAGTTAAATCCGAAATGTGCATTCTGGGCCTCTGGAACAAAAGAAAATAACTTCAATGCAAAGTCACACAGGGTGTAGGCCGGTCACTGAACTGATCACTGATTATTACAAGTACATTGGACTGAATACTTTCTACTAAAATGACAAATGTTTCTTGTGCCGATTTGAAGCGCCCCATCGAGCGGCAAGGGTACTAAATTGGACGTTAGTTGTTTGTATTTGACATTACAAATGCATCACTAATAGTAGTTCCGTGGACGTTCACCTTCGTACACCAGTGGCATCAGCGCCAAGATGGCGTTAATCAAATTGGCTTAATTTTTTGGATTCCTTAAGTCCAGCGTACTTGTTTATTAGAGGTCAGTGAGGCCGGTGGGTGGTGGTGGTTGGTACTGACCGTCGAGGCCCAGGTACCAGTCGTTGTGCGCGCGCACCCACAGCTCGTTGCACACGGCGCTGAGCAGCGACAGCGCCAGCAGGATGAGGAACAGCATCAGGATGTGCGTGTTGGTCTGCCGGTCGATGGACGACCGTTTCAGGGGCGCTGGGGGCATTGGCACACATCAGACACGCATTCAAAGGAGGAGGAACAGCATCAGGATGTGCGTGTTGGTCTGCCGGTGGATGGACGACCGCTTCAGGGAGTTTGGAGTGTGTAGGAGAGTAATTAGTCACCCTTGGTGGAGTTCTTCATGAGCTTGGTGTCGTGGCCCGAGTAGACCACCACGCCCAGCAGCCACTCCGTGTTGCGCAGCATGGCGCCGCGCAGCAGCATCTGGTCCAGGCCCAGCGGCACGCTCCTGCAACACCCATCTCCCATGCCGCTTCACTTCATCCACGCACGCATTTAACCCACTCATCATCATCATCACCAGCCCTTTAATGTCCCCACAGCTGGGGCACGGGCCTTCCTTATGGATGACAGTATATAGGGAAACCTAACCCACTACCTTGCTAATAATTGACATTATTATATTAAGCCAAGTGTTAAACATTCATTGAAATAATTTGATTTGATATTTCTCACGAAGATATTTTATATTTTAGTGTAGGGATATAGATTTTTAACTATACTCAAGCCAATACATCCAGATAAAAATTGTAAACAATTTATTTTTAAAAATACATGTTTCTTATTATTTTTTAATGCTTTTTGAGAGTTCTGTACCCAAAGGGTAAAACGGGACCTTATTACTAAGACTTCGCTATAAGTCCATAGGTCTGTCACCACACCAGGCTGTATCTCGTGAACCGTGATAGTAAGACATTTGAAATGTTCACAGATGATGTATTTCTATTGTTGAACTATTTGTATTGATCAACAAATACTAATGACAGAATTAAATAAATATTTATGAGGGCTCTCATACAATAGACATGTTTGTACAAAGAAAGCACGTCAAAGCGGCACTACGTTGTTCTCCATTTCGCCACGAAAGCATGCCAAAGCAACACTACGTAGTTCTCGGCTTCGCCATTAGATGGCGTTAAGCAGTTCAATACATCAGGTTTAAGATTTTTTGGTAAAATTATATACGAGGCTCCATATTATTTTTAGTATACATAATTTGTGGTTGTATCGTAGGTTTATTTTTATAGGATTATTGGTAATGGTATGGAACCCTTAGTGCGAAAATCCGACTCGCCATTGGTCGGTTTGTAATAATCTCAGTATGATGACTAGAGTAGAGTATAGCATAAGCAAGGATGGTCAAAGAGAGTGTTGGGCACGGACTTGGCGTTAGCCTCCTTGATCATGCCGTTGAACTCGTAGAGGTGCCGGTTGGGCGGCTCGCACTGCAGCGTGGCGGTGAAGGTGTGCAGAGACGTGCCGCTCGCCAGCCGGGCCGTCTCCGGCTGCGCCTGGCGGATCTTCAGGTTGGTCTCGCCGTCCAGGTTCGACGTCTCGATGAACGAGATGCCCTGCGGCTCGCTGCAACCACAACAACACCGCTTCAACACTGTGTACATCAACATGGCACGCCCGTTTTCACAGAACACATTACAGTGCGTCGATAGAAGTGTAACAACACCCAATAAGTAAGATATTGTAGCGTTGGTCGGTCCACCTTGTGTGGGGTCTACACAAGGCGGACCGACGATCTGGTGAAGGTCGATGTAAGCCGATGGATGCGGGTCAGCGCGAGGGTTTGGAGATCCTTGGGGGAGGCCTACGCCCAACAAAGGGCGTCGGCAGACTGACTGTATTACACAGAAGTGTAATAATGTAGGGGTGTAGTAAAAGTCGACTAAGGGTCAGTTCACACCCGAGAATGGACGCGACGCAACAATTCTCACAATCAAATGTTTCTCTGTTCGTGTAGTAAATAAACATAAGTTTTGAATATGTAATTCAATTAAAATGTGTCCGCAGCGTCGCATAGCGTTCCGTATGTGGGTGTGAACTGAACCTATTTCCCAATGTAGATCAATCCATGGAATGTTAAGATGGATATGGGGAGTGATAAAAATGGATAAGATAAGGAATGAGTACGCTGAGGGTCTGAAAATAGCGCTAGGGACAGAAAAGTTAAGTATGGACATGTTTTGAGACGTAATGCCATAAATGTGACTTGAGGAGATGACGAGTAAGAAGTTAATGGAGAAAGAGGTCATACTGGGCCGATCCAAAATAGGATTGGAGTCCCATCTATGCAAGAGGCACGGGCACGTCAGTCGTACTTTTGCTAGGTGGCGCAGCATTGATAACTATTTACGATTTTGTAAACAAACGCCTTTGTCAACAATAGAGTAACGTTATTTTACCCATAAACTGTAAGTGCCTGTGTTTATGGCTACGCGATATCGTCCTGCATCATTTTAAAACGAGACAGAAGATAAGGAAGAGTACAAGTATGTTGAATTTTTTAGCCTAACGCACGTGTATTCACGGCCTTGACAAGCCATTAACACACACGTTTGTCGGTTTTCATTTCAATTCAAATTGAATCTCCCTCGTTGACTTCTAAAATTTTAAACATATTGTGACATTAAATTTGTAGATTTATGGATACCTACAAATACTAATTTTGTACGTCTGCAGCTGCACAGGCTAAATACTATGTCTATTATAATTAATAGCCGTGTGGTGAGGGCAGAGTAGAATACAATTGTCACCATCCCAAATCTCTCCCGTGGGTGTCGTACAAGGCGACTAAGAATAAATCAGTGATGAGAAATGGGCAGCAGCGTTCCTCTTATACCACCCCTAGGCTAGCAATGTACTGCGACTTTTGTGCCCGATAAAATGCAATAGGCTCGCCACCTATTACATGGGACTTAACATAATTGGCGAAACGCGGGTGAGAATTCACCTCTGCCTACCCCTTCGGGGATATGGGTGTGATTTATGTATGTATGTATGTGTATAATTAATAAGATCCCTGTAACTGTATTCAGGCTAATATCCAACTGTTTACTAAATTTAATTTTGTGGTCGGTACTTTGTTGCTATTTTCGCCTCGAGAACCTCGAGGGAAAAGAAAGTCGGATTCCACATAATTTTGTTATTTCTAAAAAAATATTATTAACCATCATTATATTCATAATTTGTATTCCTCTTACGTACTGATTGATTCCTAATGAAATGATAACATAAGGAATGAGTAGGTGCGTAAGAAAGAAAAGTGGCGCCAGTGACAGTAGTGACAGAAAAGTTGAAAGGGAGCCGTTAGCTTGGTATGGACATGTTATGAGACGGCATGCCATGAATGTTAGTATTGACATGTTACGATATGGGATGCCTTGAATGACTAAAAGAGTTATGGGACATGAATATTGGTTGATGGATGTCCAAGTAGGGGAAGACCCATTGTGTGAGGTGAGGTGTGATGTGAAGTGTGGATGAGGAGATGACGAGTAAGAAGAGAATGGACAAAGAGGTCATTTGTGTTGACAGGTTGGGATAATGGCTGGATGATGATGATAATGATTTGTCAGACACAGAAAATTGTAGGTAGAAAAGGTTCAATAAATAATAGTCTTGATGCGGGAATCGAACCAGCGGCCGCTGTAATCCGGGCAGACGCCTACACCACTCGGCCAACCAAGACATTTGTGTAACATGAATATAATGTTGAAATGCGCACACAGACCGGCGCGACAGTGGGTACCTGGAGGCCAGCAGCGCGAGGTCCGCGGGGAAGAACTGGTTGTTGAGCACCTTGCAGATGTCGCCCACCTGCAGCCGCTCCCAGCGCGTGGCCCGCCAGCCGTCCGGCCGCAGCGCCAGCACCTTGCGCCGGTTCGTCTCGTCGTCGGCGCGGTGCCGCTTCTACCGTACCAACACCGACAGATAGCGCATGAGACCTTCACTTACTTAGCCGAGAGGCGCCCACTAGGATTTTTAAATTGATCGGCTGGCCGCTTCCCACGACCTAACCAGTATATATATTCGCTAACTTTTTTGACAGTTGAAAGTGATGATCACCGAACTATTTACTTATCCATTACTGTTTTCACATAAGACAAGTGTCACAATAGCGTTATAGTAAAGTAGTAATGGATCAGTAAATAGTTCAGTGATTATCACTCTCAAGTGTCAAAAAAAGTTAGCTAATAGGCCTACAGGTCGTCGGTCCATCTTGTGGGGGGCCTACCGACGCTGTCTCCCGGTGCGCGGCCGCCATTCGAGGGCCTTACCGCCTCAACGGCCGTCAGTCCTCCCCCGCAATATGCCCTGCCCGCCGCCACTAAAGGTTGGCAATTCTTCGGGCTACGTCGTCGGTGACCCTTTGAGTGACTTTGAGCCTTCTTATGAGACCCATTGGGAGCGGCCACGTTTAAGTTCCGTAAGACATCACAGGCAATACACATGTATTGCCTGTGATGTCTTATGGTACCTACGCTGCCCTGAAATACATACGTCGGTGTCATAAATACACAAATATGGGGCAAAAATACACCACAGAATAGCTGCCCATTGTCTCAGTCCCACAGGAGTTCTGATATGGCTTATACTAAGTAATATCTAAGTATTTTGCGTGCGTGTGTGTTGTGTGGCTATCGGCAAAGAGATCCAGGGTAGTAGTTAAAACATAAACTGCTTAGAGCTAAGATGCGGCTAAGAGAGATTTGTCTTGGTGTGGTCAGTAGGTACTTCGACAAACACAACAGCATTACCTACGAGGCTTGGTGTCAAGCAGGCGTCCGACCATAATAAATTAGTAACGATCTCAAATAATTTGGGAGCACGATAGGATACATAGATCGAATCAGATTATTAAAGCAAGTTATGCCGCTAAAATTTTACCGAAACAAGATAATCAAGTATTTATAAATCTAAACATTATCTTAAATGCGGCTTCAATTTGAAAGTGACTGAGTTCGCTTCATTTACATCCCTGACATCATTCTATAAAAAGTTGTCCTCCGTGCACTATTCTGACCGAGTGACGCAATCCCCCAAGCGCGCGTTGTTCGGAAAAGCTACAAAAAAAGTTATAACACTCCAAAAAGATTACCTCTTTTCTAGAAAAAAAGTCTAACAATCATAGGTATTAAATATACTCCACCCACACTGCGATCATTGCTATGCTACACATTGTACGCGGCTGTTAAATTTTCAACAGCACGCCTGACTATATGAAACTGTCAAATACCACGTATCAACCTTAAAAAGTTTGTTTCAAGTCTACTGAGAAACTTAAGACACACTAAAATAGTTGAAAGAATGATCGCACTAGTGATGAAAATGAAATCGAAATATCGCTCATCAAGTCAATGTAATCTTCTTCTTCCTCTGTCCTTTATTAGACGTGAGCTTAGCATGAACTCCCCTCTTCCTCATATAATATTTTACACAATCCATCCACCGCTTCCTCGGTCTTCCTCTCATTCTAGGTCCATGCACATCCATACTTCTTCTTCTCCCTGCCCTGTTCTCAGGCTATCTCGGAATGGGTCGGTATGTTGCCTCTTCCATTCATATCGGTCAGACGTCATCAAGCCATCCACTTCCTTTTGATTTATATCCTTTAGGTGCAGAAGGTCCAAGTTGCAAAATGTCCACATTCATCATATCGGAAAGGTGCTCGTGATGAATTAATATATAGAAAGGAGGCGGAACGGACCATGTCGGGACTCCGATGAACGGAGAGAGTGATTGGAATGACAACATGCCTATCCATACCACTCAAGGTTTTGGCTTAGGTTTTACAACCGGCCGCCAGCCTGACACCAACCCTCTTTGGGTGCAATGAACACTCACAAAGTCCTCGACGATCTCCTTGATGGCGCTCACGCTCAGGATGAGTATGAGCGGCGTGAGCGTGGTCCAGCGGCCCGTGGGCGACACGTCCGGGATCTGCTGCAGCAGCGCGATCAGCAGGAAGAAGCAGTTGGAGTACCGCCGGAACTGCTCGAACAGGAACAGCGGGATGAACGACGGGAGGCTGCCGGGAAAGCGTAATATGGTCAACAAACAGTGTTCGGTGCAATGAACCAACCATGTATAGATCTATACGAGTATGTGTATACTATAGTGATGATAATGGCTTAGCGCGCTCGGCCTGCGATCGCGTAAACTAAGCAATGTTTGCTAAGGCCGATCGTTGGATGGGTGACCAAAAATTTATTATCTCGAGTTTATGTGCATCGGAAGGCACGTTAAGCCGTTGGTGGCGGCTGGGCTGCATCTGCAGCCGTTTAATACCTACCAACCCGCACTGTTTATGGCCCATTCTCTCTATATTCTTTCATCCATAGGGAAGGAAGGCCTGTGCCCCAGTGTGAGGATATTAAAGGCCTGGAGTTGATGATGATTATGAGTGTTAATACATCTTTGCCTACATAGGAATAAATACACTTTCCCTCTTTCCAAGGTCCCTGTTTGTTTTATTATGCTAAACGCGATAGTTTATAGGTTGTTAAAGGTATAATAACACTCATCAAAGCCACTGCATTACTGCTCTGTTCTGCATAACATATATACAAAACCATTTAAAATGAAGTCCAAAATAAAAATTGGCTCGAAGGACCACAAGTTTTAAACTACAATAATAGACACGGCGGCTTATAAATTACGGTAGCACCTTTGAATGCCCACAACTTGTTGAACAACAAATGCCACAGTGCATTTGATATCTTCTTTTCCCAGAAAATTAACATAGAAATGCATCTTTATTATTGTTTACAAACAAATCGTACGGGAGTCGTGCCCGCCCGCGCCGGCAGAGGGCACAGAGCCAAAAGTACCTACCTATAATGGTACTTTGAATGTCCTCAAATTGTATAAGTACAGTTCTTGCAATTCACAACGGCGCGGCGAGCGAGATTTACTTGAGCGAATATATTTTGTACCACATCACAGTGTGAGCAAGATCGAAAGCGAATACGGTTAGCTTATAAGAGAGTCATAGCCACAGACAGACCACAGGCCAGACACGCACATTACTACGTAATCTATACATATGTATGTATATTCAACCACTAATAAAGCTCACTCGCATTCGTGAATTGTAAGAACTGTCCCTAGTGCATGGAATTTATCAGACTGGTGCAAGGCAATGACTTAGAATAAGCAAAAAACCAAAATTAATGTATTAATATCTGACTGTTAAGATCACCATTTAAAAATATATAATTATATTATGTCTTGTTAGCATTTGTGGCACAATTTACAAATTTTACTAAAGTACCTTCAATCAATACGAACAAAGAATATCATGCCTACCTAAAAAGTATCGGCGGACTTTTGCCCTCTCATTCCAAAGTCCTACCTGTACTTGGCTGTGGAGATTCTGTTGGAGACGAACTTTTGCGGCTGCGGGTTGTTCACGAAAATGACTCGATTCTGCTGCTCGCCCGGCGCGCCGTCCGTCACGCCCGAGGTTGTCGCCTCGTCCTCATCTGTGGTTCAAATTAATTAAATAAATAAATATTTCTTACACTACACCTTTGATCTAGTCCAAAGTAAGTAGCATAGTTAAGCTCTTGCGTTATGGATACTAGATGGCGGGCAAATTTTAATCTACTTTTTCCTGTTCTGTTCCCAGTTCATCCGTGGTCGGCGCAGTAGTTTCCTCTGCCATTTATATCGGTCAGACATCATCAAGCCATTAACTCACTTTTGATTCATATCAACTGCATTCATCACTCACGAATAGTGATGAATGAATGTATAAAAAAGGGACGGAAAGGACCATGTCGAGAAGCCGATAAACGAAATAGTGATTGGGATGACAACATTCCAATCCATAGAGCTCAAGGTTTACAGCCGGCTGTCTGTCTGACAACCCTTTTTGGGTGGGGATATCAAAGATTTGCTCTTAACAGGTTTTGAATCTGGGACCAGCGATCAGACCATTCGACCAAACCGGCAAAATGTAATATATCCGTCAACATGTTCACTTTAAGCATTATCCTGAATAGCAATAAAGTAATTATGAAACCAAGAGACGGATATAGTTTATGTAATATTTACTCTTCAGAATGTTTGTTCTGTATTCTGAGATTTACTCACAATTCAGCAAACAATACACGTTATAATAGGTAGTTAATGTCGGTGGGCATTCTATAACAATTAACTTATGAGATGTGGTCAGGTAGGGCACGAAATTAACAAGTAGTGATTAAGAACCGGACTATAATATACGACCACATTCCTATTACGTATACAAATAAAATGTACAAAAATTGGCCTATTACACATGAAATCTGCATGTGCCGTCTTCCCACATTGAAATTCTTTGGGATAAACCCCAAGGAAGGTCAGTGCCAAACATAAATAGTACTTAATAGTCAGCAACTAACATTATAAGAAAAATGTTGCTAGATTTCTAGACTAAAACATTTTCTTTGTTGAATTAATTATGATTAGACCAGTATCGTAATTCGTAATGCTCATTAAATCGTAGGGTAAATACAGTGGCAAATATAAATTGGCCGTGTGGTGACGGCAGAGTAGAATACAATTGTCACCACCCCAAATCTCTCCCGTGGGTGTCGTACAAGGCGACTAGGGATAAATCAGTGATGAGGAATGGGCAGCAGCGTTCCTCTTATACCTACCACCTAGCAAAGTACTGCGACTTTTGTGCCCGATAAATGGCAATAGGCTCGCCACCTATTACATGGGACCTAACATAATTGGCGAAACGCGGGTGCTTGTTCACCTCTGCCTACCCCTTCGGGGATATAGGCGTGATTTATGTATGTATGTATGTATGTAAATACAGAACGAAAATTTTCAAAGAAGCATTTAAGGAATGCAATGTTCTTCAGTTTTCAGAGAGATTCCATAATTATTTTAGGAAACATCTCAGATCTTACAGGATGACGCCTACGCAAAGCGCGTAGCATTCTGTTCAAGAAAGAGTCATATGGACCATCGTAGAATTTAGTATAGTTGTAAATTAAAGAATTTATTGATCATCATGTACACGTATAGAAGCATTATTTTCGAGAACAGAGAGACAAAGTTTTATTTATTGTATGCCAACAGTTTTCAAAGTGGTTACCATTAAAGAATTATTAGGATACTATAAATCCCTTAAACATAGTTTATAAAAATGCATAAATGTGCATTAAGTAGTTACCTATTTAGATAATGGCATATTATCACGAGTGGTAATGGCATAATGGCGAATCAAAAAGTCTTATCTTATCAATAATAAGACACTTTAAAGTGATTAAGGTGAGTTACAATATAAATATACAAAATCAGTATCAGTATCAGAGATTAAATCAGTTTGGAACAATAGTAATCGTATTGATAATACAGTATATTATAAGAACAGCACGGCAGACGGGATCTTCCTTGTGCTGCTTCCAGTGTATCTGGGGTCGACGCAGTATGCTTCCTCTTCCATTCATATCGGTCAGACGTCATCAAGCCATCCATCCGCCCACTCCCTTTCGATTCATACTCCCGGCCGCCTGCCTGACACAACACTCTTTGGGCTATTGTTGGTGGTTTTTATTCACATTCTACATTATATTTTCGTTCCGAGGCCAGCAAGGAAGAGATGATACACAAATAATTTCCTTATTTCCGACAGAGAATTGTATAATAAATAAAACCCACACGTCACCGAAGCGGCATTCGACCGGCCTATAAATATTTAATTGTCAATTATTTTAGAATAATGGGACCGACAATCATGTTGAATAATTTCCTTAACGTTTCAAGGAGTTCAGCGACCTACTAAAAGGGGTGGTTAATGGGTGAACATTCAAATACTAATGTTTTGTTTACTAGCACGTAAGCCTGTGTGACAACGTGGGCACTCGTTGAATCGAAGCGTGGTCGCAATGAATAACGCATAGTACGGGTGTCGTGCAAGCCGAGGCAAGGCCAGGGGCGGCACGCGAGCATAGCATAGCGATACCATTCAAATACATAACGTTTTATAATAGCTTCTCTTGAAACGATAACGAATTTCTAATTACTTAAGCCAAAAATTTCACAAACTCCTAACTTTATAAAGGTCTTTAACCAGAGAAATTGTAGTCCCTCTATAATTATATAGGCATACTACATCAAATTGTAAGCCTAGAGCAGAATACAATTGTCATCAACCCCATTTCTTCGGTGGGTATCGTACAAGGCGACTTAGGTTAAGTAATGGGCAGCAGCGTTCCTCTTATACCACCTAGCAATATACTGCGATTACGTGCCCGGGTATTAATAATTATATAAACGTGCTATTTATCTAACTAACCTGCCTATTTACCAATTATTTGATTGATGGGCGTGTTTTTGGATGTATGTATACATATCAATTGCGACTGACTGATTGCCTACGTCAGAGGGAGTCAGAAAGATTTTGGGAGAAAAGAGTATTCGTGATAGAGCGCCTATCTGACGACACACGACACTTGCCAATACAAGCTGCTTCATATCATAGCCCAGGTAGCTTCATGTCTCATATCATAATTATCTTACCATAGAACGCCTACATTAACACAACACAATCTCAAGGTGAGCCTAAAATCAACATGCAGGGTTTGCTTTTATATTATTTTATGATGTTGTTCTAATAAGCGTCATTTTCACTAAATGTGTCACTTGGCAGGTATTATTTTCAAACAAAACATTTGGAATAAAAACAGTATGATTTTAGTAAGTGTATAGTAATTATAAGTTTATTACACAGCCGTGTGGTGACGGCAGAGTAGAATATAATTGTCACCACCCCAAATCTCTCCCGTGGGTGTCGTACAAGACGACTAAGGATAAATCAGTGATGAGAAATGGGCAGCAGCGTTCCTCTTATACCATCTAGCTATGTACCTACTGCGACTTTTGTGCCCGATAAATGGCAATAGGCTCGCCACCTATTACATGGGACCTAACATAACTGGCGAAACGTGGGTGCTAGTTCACATCTGCCTACCCCTTCGGGGATATAGGCGTGATTTATGTATGTATGTATATACAGGGCGTCCCACGGCCATGCCACACGGAGGGAAAGTATACTAAATATTGAACGTAGGATATTTTACTAAAAGAAGACATCGTTTTATTTTTAATAATAAGTAGAACTGCATTCACAGATTTTTAAAAAATCGCCTACCTCAACCGGGAATCGAACCCGCCAAATGTGATAGAAAAATTACATGTATTTTATAATAGCGTTTGAAAGGGCTACTCATAAACATTATTTTTCCTAAATAACCTAGCATATTAAATGAATCTAAGATCATAAAATTTTTCATTTTGTATATATAAGTTTATTAAACTCTAACCCTAAAACGGAATAGCTAGATATTTATGGATAGCTGTGTTGTGTCCCACAATACTAACACCAGAAAATTAAAGCTGATATTATATGGTCTTCTCCGCGAGCTGGTCTGTGTGAACGGACCCTTAGCGGTCGCGGGTCATTCGATCGTCGGGTCGTAGCGGTCAGCTGCGGACACCGTGACGATTGGCCGACTAATTCCGGCCAATGACGGAACAAATCAGTGTACTGATGATGATTGCATTGATTGGGTCAAAGCGACCTTCTTTACACACCCAAGGTCAGCTATTCTCTCACGTAAAAACGCTTTAAATAATAATACAAATATCGAAAAATTGAGTAGGGATGAATGTTCGATTATGTGTCAAGTATGGATGTGGATGGACCTAGAATAAGATGAAAATTGAAGAAGCGATGGATGGAATAATTGTGTGAAAGATTATATGAGGAAGAACCGAAGAAGTTCATGCTAAGCTCATGTCTGATGAATATGAAGATACATAATTTACTAACACGAATAACAAAGCGCGTCTCATTTACTTGCATACAGTTTTAACCTACAGTTTTAAATCCAATACGATTTGGGGCACATAAAAACAACAAATGCAACGAAAATGTGTAGACAAATGGAACTATTTAAAGCCACAGGTATGAGTCAACGACAGTAAAGCGAGATGGAAACGATAGCGCTCACAACGTGACGCATGGACCGCATGGTGCGGTGCATACACGCGTTAATACCGGGTAAGGCTGCGTTACCATCAGAGATGCGAGGATGTGTCGCGAGGGATGTGTTTGAGGAGAACCAATAGAATCATCTAATTTTGCATGCCTAGAAAGTTTGAGTGATTCTATTGGTTCTCCTCAAACACATCCCTCGCAAGGCATCCTTGCACACCTCTTGTGGACACGCAGCCTTAAAGTGGTCTTAAGGCGATACCTCGTGAACGTTGTTCCGGCATAGACAGAGATATTTTGACTTCTTGGCGCCAGGAAAAAAGATAGCAATAGCTTGCGCGGGCGTTACGGAAATACATAAGTATTTGTTTACTTAATAACCACATGATTTTAGAAAAAATCTCTTTCGAGATGAATCGAAATATGTAGTTGATTGCCGGTATAATAACTTGGTTTGGATTTAAACAATCGTCCGTTTCGTCCGTTCCGAAAAAATATTCAGAGGGCCACCTTTGAATATTTTTTCTATCGAGAAAAGTGTTACCATTCGCTTGGCTTTTATAGGCCTACCTAACTACTAGGCTTTGTAAAGTTTTGTAAATTAGGTACTTTATTGATTAGCCAACTCTGACACATTTGAAAACCGGCGTAATAGTAGTAGGAAAAATAGGAGTAAAAGTCCTCATTAAAATGTTGAATATGCGCGAGGCAGCGGCTTAATCAGATGATCCAACGACAGCAACCTCCACCTTTGTTGAAGGTTTCGCTTCCGAGTAAACGTTTTGTAGATTCGGAGATTATTTGGGGCAATTTGGCGGATTCGCGAGCTGGTGTATTTTAAACAAGGTTAGACTTTAGTTTTGAATTTCGTGTTGCTTTATAGTAAGAATCATTATTCTTACTCTGCCATTTGTGTAACAATCTAACAATCAATAGTTCTGGAAAGTTAAAATGACTACTATAAGACTGTTTTCAGGAACTATACAATACGATACGTTAATATGAATTTTAGATTACTGAACAGTGGGATTTTTTAAATGATGTAGGTATGCACGTAAAATGCAATGCTTTGAGTCAACTTAACAGTTTATAGATTATAAAAACATACCTAGCTAATCCCTTGATTGGGTGTTTAGACTTGTAGGCCTATTCGCTAACTTTTTTTGACAGTTGAAAGTGATGATCACCGAACCATTTACTGATCCATTACTACTTTACTATAACGCTGTTGTGACACTTGTCCTGTGAAAACAGTAATGGATTAGTAAATAGTTCGGTGATCATCACTTTCAACTGTCAAAAAAAGTTAGCGAATAGGCCTACTGTACATTATCCTTGCAGGGTGTATTTACAGTGAACAACAGTCAAGATACCACAATATGTAGATTTTTCTCGATCGCCTTAATTATTTACGTCAAACACGATTTGTTTTGTTGATGTTTGACAGTTTTGTATAGTCTGACGATTGCTACAAAAATGTAAAAAGAACTATTGATCTTTTAAAATGTATCAATTTTAGCTGTGAAAACCAGGCATTAACCGAATGTTCCTTAGTGATGTCAATTAACAAGTAATGAAACGGCTAAATCAATGCTGCCTGCCTGTCCATGGCAGATAAGGAAATGGCTCGTTAAGCAAATCGACTGCCACTGGGGACGCACCTGGGGCCGCCGTGTTAATGGTTCGCGGATATTACTACCGTATTTCCTTATACCATTTTCAAATCATAAAATCATCATATCATATATGTTGGTCCAGAGAAGCACTGAATTCAATAGTAATGGTGTATTCGATACATTACTTCTTAAATTAAGCAACTTCTAGGCTGGCCTGGGAGTGAACAAATAACGTAGAATAGGCCAGCCCCGACTCATCCCATGGGTGTCGTAAAAGTCGACTAAGGAAGATTGCCCGGTGTAGACCAATAAGCACCTTGGGGCACCCAAATGGTGGAGGGCAAACCACCAACAACAGCATAACCAAAGAGGGTTGGTATCAGGCAGGCGGCCGGCTGTAAAACCTAAGCCAAAACCTTGAGCCGGATTGGAATGTTGTCATTCCAATCCTCTCTCTGTTCATCGGTCTCTCGACATGGTCCGATCTCCGTCTCTTTTCTATACATTCATTTATCACTAGCACCTTTATGGTGTGATGGATGATATGAAGCAAAAGGGAGTGGATGGCTTGATGACGTTTGACCGATATGAATGGAGAAAAAACATACTGCGCCGACCCCAAATAAACCGGGAACAGGGCAGGGAGAAGAAGAAGACTACTTAAATTAAACATGGCTACTATGCCTTAACTAATCTAATAACTACACGAATCCCCACAAATGACACGTGAAAACAATAGTGGTGTATAGGTAGGTACCATCAAATTAAATAGGCTTCAAGGTCTCATTGTAATGCGCATATTTTAATGAAGTGCTCAACAAATATATTACTGTTGTCTTTTAAAAGCATTACGCCTACATACCCTACTATGGCAGACGGAGCATATTTGTTCCGTATATAGTTGGGCACCAGTGGCTCTACGTCACCTTAGTCCGTAGGCTTGGTTAAACGGAAAATGTGTGCAGCCTCGAGCCAGGCGAGCACAGTCGCGCACGGCAAAGGGCACCTCCATCATTATGCCATATCATATATCATAATTTGACTATTCAGTTCCAGCAATTTCCAGTTAACACCTCCGTAGGTACGTTGTTAATTGACGTAAATCCGTGTTCAACATAAGAGCATCTTCTTCAGCAGACCTACATATTGTTGTAATTAATATTAAGCGCGAGAAAAGCACCTTTATTAAGAAATAAATTTAAAATAAAACTAATTATTACTCAATAGACCCATACGTAAGTCACAGCTATTTAAATTAAACACTAATCGAAGTATGTGGCAGGGATTTATATTGTGTCGTTATCAGTGAGTTATCGAGTTGTAAATACAAGAATAAGATAATTTTTTCATTAAAATATAAAAAATGAATTATAGGTCACTACAAGACATTTAATTTTATTGCTAATTGGCCCTATGTATACTGCCGTAATTTCTAAAAGATCTCGCCGCGTAGCAAATCGCACGTGCGCCCACGTTCATTCGTATTTGTTCAGACTTTGTTCATTTTAATGACAAGATTTTATACCTCTATGCACCGGGAACAGAGTCATTGTCAATTAAACAATTTCGCTTGAAGTGCGGTAAATAAATGTTTTGTAATTGGCGCCGATAAGCACACTAAAATTTACGCAACAACAACCTAGGAGGATGACTTCTATTTAAATACCCATTTTTTATGAAATTGATGTTGGTTGATAAGATATTGGACGCATTATTAGTAGCAAAACAAAATGGGAAGTGCTTTTGAGACACCGGAGGGGACCGCTATGCAACCATACATGTTTGTAAATAGTTTAACTATCTATTTGTTCAAATAAGCTGCAAATTGGACACATACCAAAGTATGTTCCGAATTTTGCATAATAGGTCGGCTGGTTTCATTAATGGCCAGATGCGCTAGATAGCCAGCTAAAAGATCCCGGGTTCGAATCCTGGTATATAGGGGCAAATAAATGATTGTATGATGATAATGGATGCTGTGGTTACCTGTCAGATAGATAAGAACAGTTAGCAAGAATTGTTATACCTAACCTAATGTTAAATCTGTAAAACTACTGTAATGATGTTGGTAATCCAATAAATAAATTATTTTGTTCTTGAGTCTTGGCTGTACACACATGTACATCTTATGAAAATTTGTGATTTACATCGATCAGCGGGAAATTGTGGCTTACTTCGAATTAGGTAGGTACTTAAAAGTGTTCTATCACAATCCTTGCCCTTCCACTATCAGTTTATACATTCTTGCTATCATCCAGATAGCCAGGTGTATCTCTTTAGATAAAAATAGCCCAAGGGGAACAAACCAGTCCGTCAAATATTTGATTGCAACTCAAAGAATCAGACTTGAAGGCCCCAGTTCACTAACACTTATACAGGCGATTATTATTTAACCATCGGTTTTTGTCATTTTATTGTATGGAAGAAATGTCAGATACTGATGGTTATCTTTTAATCGCTTATTTATGTGTTGGTGAACTCCAGCCTAAAAGCTTAAGCAACTTTTTTTACCTAAGAATAAAATATCACAAAGAGTCTAATTAGATATTTTAAAAATAGACTATGCTTGATCATGATCACTAAGTACAAGTTCGTCGTATGAACTATATCAATGTTACTACCACTGCCCTACCATATATTAAAGACAAAGTTTCTACTTAGGAATCCATAGAAATCATGACCATGCTGATGCTGAATCCATCACATTATAGATAGAGAAAGGAACATAGAACAGTACCAGGGATTTGCAATTTTTTAATTAGTCTTACACCAATAAATGTCTGGCTAAAAGGCCTAATTAAATGTGTAATAATTCTCACCTCCAACAATAATATATTTGTTCAACAGTTAATAAAGCAGGATAGGACTTATTATTATGAAGTTGACAACTTATTAATAATAAGAGATAGATAATCATTGCTACATAGAAACCCAATACTAATAGATGAAACTTGTCGGATTAAAAGTCTATATTTGTACTTTTAGCTCCATGTTTACATACGACTGTGTCTGTGATCTACCTGTGAGTAATTTTCCTGTATTTGTATATTGATAATATATTTACACCAATATCAAATAGATTACTATTTGCAATCTTCAATGATATAATTTAATATACAATTTCTTCAAGTATCCTATCAAAATAATCTTGATATAACCATATTTTAATAAAAAAAAGAATTATCAAAATCAATCCATAAATGATGGAGTTTTGTGTGAACAAACACAAAAAAACAGGAACGAATTTAGAAACCTCCTTCATTTTTTTGTCAGTTAAAAATAAGGAGCGAAGAACACTCCAAGTATCTTTACATTTTGTCTAATAGGTATATCTCTGGTGTTACAAGCAAGACTCATAGAAGACAAGATTAATAAAGTAGGTAAGTACTACTAAGACATACCTACTATACTACTACTACCCATCCATTAAAATAGTCTGAGCTAAATCAGGTTGACTGATATTACAGCTTACTAAGTGTTGACATTATTTTTGGCTTTTTTTGATGAAATATAAAATTAATTATAAAATATAAGACACTTTGAACTGATTAATAAGATTGTAGAAAAGTGTGAGTTGTAGAAAAGTGTGAGATGTAGGCAGTTACTTGGTTACATTTAGAATATCTGTAAGAATTTTAGCCATTTCCTTCTGCCAATAAATACAACCAGATCACAAATACTAGATTAATGGGGCATTCTGTTTTTTTTTCTTTTTCTCATTTCTAGATAACATTAAAACTTCTAAATGAACTTCCCTTTGAGAAAAGGAGGGTTGAATAGTTAAAGTTAAGGAAATGAGACAAAATCATCAAATCGCCAAGTATGAGTAAGAAATATTGGAAACTGTGTTCATATCTAAGACAAATGAATAGCAGACTTACGTTGGTTCATTTTGAGCACCATGGCCCGGTAGAACCTCGAGAACGGCGCCATCACGTTGTGATTGTGGAATAAACGGGACAAATATTCTAAGCACGCCATTTCTTCCTAATTACACTTCTCCATAAATACACAAATTCTGTCCGTAATGTTTTCGAACTATTCGCACATTACATTTGCCACACATTTAGTTTTTTATTAATATGATTTAGAAAATAGAAATTTAGTAAACACAGTCTTCGTGACAATTTAAAGGACATTCTTGGGAATTTGAGCGGAGCGAATAGATTTTTTTTTTATTACAATACTTTGAACTTGATAAAATAAAACTTTGGAACAATGTTTTCAGGCTGATTTTACATGTTGACATCAAAAACAACCGCTGCGCGGTTCACCTCACCATTAGCACTTTTACAATCGATTATTTTTGATACCAAATAGGAATAGGATCGCATTCGCTTAGATCGCATTTGCGGCAAACTTCACATGACAATGACAGACGTCAAAATGTACAAATTTGACTGAACAGTAGGGAGGTCCGGAAAAAGAATTGATACCTTAATAAACTCGATACTTTTTTTAACGATACTGAGGAAAACTCAATGCTTTTTAGATGACTCGATACTACGTATCTACACGGTGAAATCGAAATGAACTGACGCATTTTTATGGGGGTTCTAGTGCTATTAAACATTATAATTGTGAGGATTAAAAACCAATCGAAGTCGACAAAAAAAGTATCAATATTTTCCTTTCATTTTACTAGAAAATGTAGTAAATAAACAGATTAAAAACATTACATATATTAAATTAAATTCGATACACGCTTTTCTTAACAAACATTCTGCGCGTTGCCTGTTGCTAATAAAAGCAGAAATGTAGCAGTACTTACGGATATTTGAGAAAAAATTAATTTGTTTCTAAAAGATAAAATTATGAGGAAAAATTGGGAGACTGCTTTACGAATAGGCAAGCCAATTTCATCAGCAATGAAAGTTTGTTCTAATCATTTTCAAGCTTCAAACTATTTTCCAAACAGTAAGTATACATGTTTTATTAATACAAAGATTTTGGGGTTAGAAAAAGAATTTCGAAAAATTATGATCTTGAGGCGGGAATCGAACCCGCGTCCGCTGCTATCCGGGCAGGTGCCTGACCGCTCGGCCACCCAAGACACTAATTAACTTGCCGAAATTCTTCTAACCTTTACACTTCACGTTGTAAGCCAACGGGTACCCTCGCAATGTAGAAATAAATTTCAAACATTCCAAAGCAGATATTCAAATTCAAAGAAGGTCAGGCACCTGCCCGGATAGCAGCGGACGCGGGTTCGATTCCCGCCTCAAGATCATAATTTTTCGAAATTCTTTTTCTAACCCCAAAATCTTTGTACTAATTTTTCTAACATTTATATAATGTTAAAATTAAAATCGAACATGTTTTATTAATGTTATTATACATATTCTCATTTAAAGGTATTGACAAAATAATTATTTACACCATTTCCAGCAAGAAACCACACAGATTTGATTTATTTACAACAAATCATTTTTATCCGTACGTAAATTGTATACAAAACTGTCTGTCAAAGTGTGGCCCTTAGACAGGTTCACAATTTTGACGCTAAAGGCGCTAGCGAGAATCATTGCATTGCCAATAGCATTGCATAGGTTTAATTACTGACAGTGACATTTAATTCCTACGTATGTAAATACTTTGAATACTGTGTATTCAGTAAATATTTATCATTCATATTTTAATATGAAAATAAAAGTACTCGCTACTTTTTATCCGATAACGATGCCATATACGATACCTTCCTTTCGACACTACTCATGACTAGAGTATCGATCTTTTGTTTCGATACCATGAACAGCAGGTGGGGTTGGGTGTTGGGTAAAATCAAAATAAAATAATAGATAATCGTTTTTCGATGCGTTTCATCTTACAGTTCCTATGCCGTCATGGTGGTAGTATTGCAAGAAAATGATACCATGTCATATTTATTGTCTTACCTTTAATTCAGGGAGATTTTTTTCAATTAACTATATAAATAATTATGCATCTATCTTATTATGTTACTTATAACTACTCGCGGTACTAAGTAGTAGTTACATATTAGTTTTTTTATGAAAGTCATAAGCCAAAGCTCGTCAAAATTTGCGAGAACAGTTAGATAGACAAATATAAATTGTAGTGACGTAAGAAGGATAGACTAAAAAAAGGTTGAATTATAATAAAATATTATATTTATTATCATTAACAATAATAGTGGTCATTTAACATGTCTACACTTGACATTTCCTCAGTCTTGTCAGTTAAATCGTTATTAACACTATTTATTTACAGTTATTAAACTGAAATAAATCTATTTAATTTATTAATCAAACACTTGATAAAACTGATACTGGTAACCCAATTTAATGGCGGCAATCCGAACTTGTACACACTAATATGGATTATGCGGCACCTCCTTACGTTTTACACGTTCACAAAACACCTTAGCTTTTAACACAATTAATCTTTCATCACATTTCTATGTTTTTGAAACGCACTATAGAGTGCTTTTCATCATAAATAGTTCCTATGCCATGATGATGGCTGCCCTGTCTGTCAACAACATCAACCCGTAAGTCATAGTTGCAGGTTTTTTATGTTTTAAAGACAAACTTTGAGAAAATCATGTCCAAAACATAGTAAAGTGATGAAAGATTAATTGTGTAAAAAGCTAAAGTGTTTTATGAACGTGAAAACTAGTATCAGTTTTATTAAGTGTTTGATTAATATATTAAATGTATTTATTTAAGTTTTATAACTATAAATAATTAGTACTAATAACGATTTAACGACTGACAAGAGTAAGGAAATGTTAAATGTAGACATGTTAGATGAACACAATTATTGTTAATGATAATACATAATTAATATTTTATTATAATTTAACCTTTTTTTACTTAATGAGTCTATCCTTCTTACGTTACTACATTTTATATTTATATATCTAATTTCTTTAATATAATTACTAACTGTTCTCGCAAATTGTAACGAGCTTTGGCTTATGACTTTCATAAAAAAACTAATATGTAAATACTACTTACTGTAAATACTAGTACCGCGAGTAGTTATAAGTAACATAATAAGATAGATGCATAATTATTTATATATATAAATAAAATTTAAAAAAATCTCCCTGAATTAAAGGTAAGACAATAAAGTTGACATGGTATCATTTTCTTGCAATACTACCACCATGACGGCATAGGAACTATAAGATGAAACGCCTCTAGTAATAATTTCTTCTACCATTTAGGATAGCATCGGGATCTACCCAATACCACCATTTCTTCACATTGAAATGTCAGTGTTTATTTCCGGAATGTATGTAAACAAACCTCAAAGTAAAAGTCGAAAATGTAATTTCGAAATGTTTATTGCTTAAGATGAACAAGGTTTTCGAAACTATTTTATTTCATTAGTGTTATTTTCGTGTAGTGCAAGCCATGCTTGGCAGCGAGGTTGCGTGGGAGAATGCAGCCTCCAGTTTATAGTGGACCTTCACTATCTTCATCTTCACTCTCATCTGATGACACATCAGAGCCCGTGCGATGATGTAGCGCTCCGTAAAACCATCAATAGCGGCGTGGCGACCTTCAAATGATTTTTCTTCTTTTACTGCATGGTCACATTCATTGCCCATATATTTTTATTGGGATTAAAAATTTCACTAATACCTAATGAAAGAAGCGAAATATTATTAATATACGTAGGTAGCTGCTAACGGTACAAAGGAAAGTGCGAGGACTGCGAGGCCGAATATTGACGGTTGACGAACGCGCCGCGCAGTAGGCCTAGCACGGGTGTATGATTATTGTATTATCTATGATGTCATAAAAATGTAAGTGGATACTCTGTGGTGATTCGACTAATACAAGATGGAGAATAAAAGTTAAATAATAAATTAAATGTTTTATTACAAATAATACATGGTGTCAGGTGTAAAAATTAAGGAAAAATAAATAATGGAGTACAATCTACCAAAGGAAATCTGTGGGGAGGGAGATGTGGCTTCCAACTGGAATATATTTAAAAAACAAATACAAAATTTTATGATAGCGAAGGAGCTCGAAGAAAAAAGTGAGAGAGTAAAAATTGCTATCTTACTTAATTGCATTGGAATAGAAGGAAACAAGATTTATGAAACATTTTTAGATCATGAAAAAACAAGCTTTGAAAAAGTGTTGATAAAATTCGATCAATATTTTGTACCAAGAAAAAACGTGGTGGTCAATAGGTACCAATTTTTTAAAAGAGACCAAATTGAAACGGAAAAATTTGATGCTTTTCTGACAGAGCTGAAGTTGCTGGCAGATAAATGTGAGTTTGGTGATCAATTAGATTCACTAATTCGAGATAGAATTATAATAGGTGTAAAAGATCAAGTATTACAAGAAAGGTTGTTAAGAGAAAATAATATAAATCTTGAGAAAACAATAGAAATATGCAGAGTTTTTGAAATCAGCAAGAAGGAAGTTGAATTGATACAAAGGGAGAAAAATTCAGAAGCAATAGATTTTGTTAATGTCAAGAAGAATGTTATGGAAAAGAAAAAATCATGGAAATTTAATTGTAATAAATGTGGAAAATTTCATGGCATTAATGAATGCCCTGCATTTGGACAAAAGTGCAAAAATTGTGGTAAATTTAATCATTTTCAGTCGAAGTGTTATGGTATAAATAAAAAGAAAGATAGACAAAATGTTCAGGAGATTAATGAAGAAGAAAATTGCCAAGACAGTCAACTTTTACACATTGATTCGATGTTCAGCAAAGAGAATCAAAATAGGAAGGTATGGATGCAAACACTTGGCATTGATGGAATGTCAATTGATTTTAAAATAGACACGGGTGCAGATGTCAATGTTCTTCCATTCCATTATTATAAAAAGTTACCAATAAAATATACTATAAAACCCAACAATAATAAGTTGACTGCATTTGGTGGATTTATCATAGAACCGTTAGGGACAGTTCAACTAGATTGCGAAGTTAAAGGACAAATATTTAAACAACTTATTTTTGTGATTGTGCTAGGTGATTGCATTCCTATTTTAGGACGAGAGTCAAGTGTACAGTTGAAGTTGATTCAAAGGATGGACGAGGTGAAATTAGATGACTCGGAGGTTAGTAAATTTTTATCAACATATCATGATATATTTTCCGGGATTGGCAAATTACCATTTGAATATACTATTAAATTGAAAGGTGATGCTATACCTGTAGTGAAGCCGGTACGAAGAGTACCAGAGATATTAAAACCGAGACTTAAAGAAGCACTTAACAATTTAGAATTAAATAAAATTATTTCAAAAGTATCAGAACCTACGAATTGGGTGAATGATTTAATTATTATGGAAAAACCTAATGGATCTTTGAGACTTTGTTTGTGTCCTTTACAACTTAACAAGTATATAATGAGGGAACATTATAATATTCCAACTGTTAATGATTTAACTGCAAACCTATCGGGGATGAAATATTTTACTGTGGTTGACATGAAAGATGGATTCCATCAGATATGTCTTTCTGAGGAGTCCACGTGGCTTTGCACATTCAATACACCTTTTGGCCGATATAAATTTAACAGGTTACCCTTTGGTCTTTGTTCTAGCCCAGAAATATTCCAGAGGGAGAATACTAAAATATTTGGAGACATTAAAGGGGTACAAATATACTACGATGATTTAATTATAGCGACAAAGACCAGAGAGGAACATGAGGAGGCAATAAAATTTGTTATGGAGAGAGCTCGAAAATATAATGTTAAGTTTAACTCAAATAAAGTGCAATATAAAGTAAGTAAGGTTTCATATTTGGGTTTCATTTTTTCTCAGGAAGGTATTACTCCAGATCAATCTCATGTAAAATCAATTCTCAATATACAAGAACCAACTAATAAAAAATCTCTACAGAAGTTCCTGGGTGTGGTGACCTTTCTCCATAAATTTATTCCAAATTTTTCTAAAGTCGCTGCCCCCTTAAGATTATTATTGAAAAAAGATTATAAATGGAAATGGAATTCAGAACAAACAAAAGCATTTCATGAATTAAAAAGATTAGTTAGTCATGCACCAACATTAGGTTTCTTTGATCCACATAAACACATTACTATTCAAACAGATGCCAGCAAAGATGGGTTGGGAGCTTGTCTTATGCAATCAGGTAGACCAGTTGCATTTGTCTCCCGAAGTTTAACTCCTGCAGAGGTTAATTACAGTATGGTTGAAAAGGAATTATTAGGTGTATGTTTCGCTGTTTCTAAATTCCACCAATTTGTGTATGGCCATAACTTTAAGGTAGAAACGGATCACAAACCGTTAGTAAATATTATAGGTAAAGAATTACATAAATCAACTAACAGAATTCAGAGACTTTTATTAAAATTACTTAAGTATACTTTCACAGTTCATTACATCCCAGGAAAACTTATGTATATTTCAGATTTCTTGTCTAGAAATTATATAACAGATAAAGTCAGAGATGATCCAGATATGTTAGATATTGTACATACAGTTTCGTTAGAGGAGTACCTTCCTGTGAGTAAATGTAAATTAGAAATTATTAAAGATGAGACCAGTAAAGATGTTATTTTAACCCAGGTTATTAAGTATTTAAATACGGGTTGGCAGGAATATTGCAAAAATAATTCAGAATTACATCATTATTACAAGCTAAAGGATAATTTAATTGTAAAAAATAATATTTTGTTCTATGACGATAAGCTGGTTGTTCCCAAAACTCTGTATTTAGATATGTTAAAACAGATTCACGGTAATGCACATTTGGGTATAGATAAGTGTAAAAAACGAGCTAGAAAATTATTGTATTGGATAAATATGTCAAAAATGATAGAAAATTATGTTAAAAAATGTCAATTATGTGAAAAATATCAGTCGGGAAACCCTAAAGAAACCTTAATTAGTCATGAGATACCTAAAATACCTTTTTTAAAATTAGGGCTAGACATAGCAGAAAATAATGGAAAATTCTATTTAATTACTGTCGATTATTTTTCTAAATGGTTTGATGTATTACCAATATTGAATAAGTCTATTGAGCAAATAACATTGAAGCTAGTTGAGTTGTTTTCTATACATGGGCTTCCTAAAGTGCTTGTGTGTGATAATAGTCCATTTAACTCACTGTCTATGAAACAATTTTGTAAAGAAAGAAATATTGACATAATACATTCATCTCCATATCACCCTAAATCTAATGGGCTTGCTGAGAAATCAGTTGGCATTGCTAAAAAAATATTAAAGAAATCTAATAATTTATTTGAGTTCTATGATGCATTGTTAGAATACAGAGTTACACCAGTAGCGGGTACTGATTTTTCGCCAAGTCAAATGCTAATGGGGAGGCTGTTGAGATCGAAGCTACCTACAGTGAGAAATCACTTGTATCCTAAAGTTGTTATAAATAATGCATATAATCAGCAAATTAATAAAAGAAATTATAATGAATATTACTATAATAAGAATGCATCCCCTAGCAAAGAATTTAATCCTGGAGATGATGTAGTTGTAAGAAATCCAATTTCTAAGTTATGGGAAACAGGTAAAATTGTAAAAAAGTTAGAAAAACCCAGGTCTTATCAGGTAAGAAATTCACAAGGAAAGATAGTAGAAAGAAATTCTATATTTTTAAAGCACTCTTCAAATACTTATAAACTAAATAGTAAGGTAGGCTTAAATGATTGTGATAATGATATGTGTAAGGTAAAGGATACAAATTTAAAATCTCCTTTAAATGTTAATGATAATTTAAATAATGAGCAACAAGATTTAACTTCTTCTTTATCATTGCCTGAAAATGTAAACATGACAAAAGCTGGTAGAATTGTCAAGAAACCAGCATGGTTAAAAGATTATGATGTAAGTTGATTATAATAGATTAAAATAGCTTGTGGAGGAGATGTATGATTATTGTATTATCTATGATGTCATAAAAATGTAAGTGGATACTCTGTGGTGATTCGACTAATACAAGATGGAGAATAAAAGTTAAATAATAAATTAAATGTTTTATTACAAATAATACACGGGACGTGGACAAAATCTCTCTCCACCACTTGACAGTGTGGATTTAGTGGGAGTTGGAGCGAGAGGAAAATATTTTCTTTTCCCCAAGGAGATTTTGTACACGTCTCGTGCTACGGTGGCTGGCCACATCTCACTCTACACAATCCGTGTGCACTCACACAAATCTCATCTTATACCAAAAGAACTATACCTACCTATGTGATTTTAAGGGTTTAAAAGGCTTTTGAGCCAAAACACTATACATGATTTACATACATAAATCACGCCTATATCCCCGAAGGGGTAGGCAGAGGTGAACTAGCACCTGCGTTTCGCTAATTATGTTAGGTCTCATGTAATAGGTGGCGAGCCTATGGCCATTTATCGCGCACAGAAGTCGCAGTAGGTACATTGCTAGGTGCTATAAGAGGAACGCTGCTGCCCATTCCCCATCACTGATTTATTCTTAGTCGCCTTGTACGACACCCACCGGAGAGATTTGGGGTTGTGACAATTGTATTCTATTCTGCCGTCACCACACGGCGGTAAATTATTTAGGTTATTTATTTGCAATTTTCCCAGAATAATTTATTTATTTCTCAATTTTGTGAGATGACATGTAGGTATTTGTACTACACACAAAATTACATGGGCCATTTTGGAACATCTCAAAATATGGTATGAAAAGGTGGGATAAGCTGGTAGGGGGGTCTCATTGCCATTGTTAAGTTGGTGCTGGTGGGGTCTGGGCGAGTCCAGTAACTCGAGGACGTAATTGGTCAAGTAACATGTGCCAGTAGCCCGCGCAAAGACCTCGCGCGGGCAGCATGCACGTGTAGCTTGCCCAAGTAGTTGCGCCTTTGTTTATGCACTGATCAACTAACTTGAGCATGCTACTGGCGCAAATAAGTAGCTTGCGCCTTTACTTGCTCCAGCTACTTGCACCGTGTAGATGCTCCGTAAGTGGACAATACCTGTCAGAATTGGTATTGCTTAGTTTTCGCGATATAAGTTACTGCGCTAGCGAGTTCCCGCCTTACTTATGTGATATCAATACACATTGTTGGTTTCTAAATAACGTTAGATAACCAATGTAAATCGAATCATTGAATGATGATCTTGACTCTGGCAATACACTGACTTCAGCAAAGCTTTTGATCGCGTTACACAGAACGTTTTATTGCAAAAGTTGTTAGCTTATTGGGGTTTGGCGACACTTTGCTGAACTGGGTAAAATCCTTCACGTGTTTTTGCATTTTATACCTCAATCATTTTATAGGTCAATGGGTTTTTTTCTATTAGATCACTTCAATGTTTTCATCTTTTTAGGCGTGCCACAGGGACCGCCAATATATAGGTACGCAGATGACCTAAAGCTCTGTAGAGAAAAGTACACCTAGAAAACTGAACATCCTCATTTATTATTTTAGATAGAGTAATATATCGATATTCTAATCATTAACTGATATTAGCAAAGGTTTTTATGTAAAATTTGGTAGTAAACCGGTTTTAATTTCACAGAATTACACACCAAGCTAAACGGCTTCCTTTCAAATATTCTGCCATTGGCATTGAACTACTATTACTAGCATTATAACTCAATGGTCACCGGTGCCACCTTTAGACTGCCTCTCCCGTACTCATTCCTACCCAATAAGTATTTAGAGGAATTAATGAATTAATGAACTATTTAGAGGAGTTCGCTAGCGCAGGGGCATAGCGCGCTTGGCCTGCGATTGCGTAAACTAAGCAATATCGCTAAGGCCGGTCTTTGGATGGGTGACCAAAAATTTATTATCTCGAGTTCCTCCATGCTTTGAAGACACGTTAAGCCGTTGGTACTGGATGTATCTGCAGTCGTATGCATCTGTAGTGTAATACCCACCAATCCGTACGGGCTCGGGTGGTGGGTTATCTTATGGTGCAAACTCCCTATATTTTTCCATCCGTAGGGAAGGCTCGTGCCCCAGCAGTGGGGATATTAAAAGGGCTGGTTATAGATTTGAACGTTGACGGTCAACGGAACAAAAATTTTTCGGAACGTCTTTCAAAACTAAATTATAATTATAATTACACCTCTATATACGTGTTAAATATGCAATACAATCAATAATTAGTGTAAACATTAACCATGAACGTTATCTTCAACAAATAATCAGTGACATGAAAATAGTGACGACAATAATAGGACTTACAATTTCTGTGTTAAGCCGGTGAGAACAGTAACAATCCATTTCAAAACAATGTGCACTGACAACACGAAGCCTATTTTAATTTAAATGCTATGTGATAACATTTACTTCACATAAACATTGAGAGATTACGCGTAATTTAACAAAACAAGAATTAGTTTTGTTAACTTTTTGTCGTCTACCTACATACAATAATAAAACGGTGTTGACATTTCAAAACCACTACACATTTTTCATCGCGGAGAGTATTGAAGCCGTGGCCGAGTGGCGATATGTTTGATGTTACAACGGGAGGGCCGCGGATCAAACCCCAGTAGTCTGATTTTATGTTTTTGTAGAAAAAATATTTTATATTTGGGACTAATGCATTTATTACAATTTGAAACCAACGAAAACAATACGAATTACCCGATATTTGACAACATAACAAAGTAAAAAATGAATATGGAAGATGCTACCTGTAACTTTGATTTTTTCAACACTGAGTATAGTAATAACATAACTCAACGAATACGCCAAAATAGACCACAACCAAGAATATCAACTTCATTATCAGACCTATCTAAGGAGACTCTATATGACACTACAATGATGAGTTTACCAAACAGTTCACTTAATGAATCTTTGAATACTATGGAGTTATGCGACAGGATCAAAGTTCTTACAGATAAATTAGAACACATTAACCAACAGCTAGATAGTGCTCACCAAGAAATAGAAAATTTACATAGTGAAAACTATCGCCTGAAGTTGGATCTCAATAAAAGTTATAAAACGATTGAAAACTACAAAAAAGTTAGCATAGGAAATCAGATTAACGGAACACCTAAATCTGGAAGAAAAGCGAAGAAAATCAAACTGACAAGTCTCACTTCTAAATGTATTACAACCCCAATAAAGGAAGTTGAAACCAACCAGGACCAGAACGACGACGATATTCTTGAAAATCCCTGTCATGAAACTTCCCCCGTACCCCCCCAAATAATTACCACCCCCAACATCTTGCAAGACCAATGTAAAGCTACAAAAAGAAAATTGTGCATTTTAAGTAACAGACATTACTCAGGTTCTCTTGAATCTATAGAAGACACATTTGCGGAAAAATTTCAATTTTGTCGCTATCTACTACCTAACACTGGAATTATGCAACTGTTTACTAACCTAAAAGAAAAACTACTCGAATTCACTGTGAATGATTATTGCATTGTCATATTAGGAGAGGCAGATTTTAAGCTTGACTGCAATTATATTGAATTAATAAATACAATCAGGGGCTCAATTCAATTTATAAATAACACAAACGTAATAATATGTGCACCTACATATATATTAGGGGCACCTATATATAATTACAAAGTTGAATTGTTTAATAATTTCTTGTACTTGGAGTTGCAAAATAACCAATACGCACATTTTTTTGACTCAAATAACACTCTTACGTATGAAATGTTATCAAATTTGACAGGAAGAATTAATAATTTAGGACTTTTGAATATTTTTCAGACTATCATGGAAAACATAAAAATTGATTTTGCGAGATTTCCTGCTAATATTGACTGCAATAAGGCCATTGAAAGTAGTGCTGAATCTAATTTAGGTTTAGCGAACCATTTATTTCGTATTTAATTGTTTATATATACTACATCAAAACATAGACGGTCTAATAAATAAATCAAATTCTTTTATGGTGAACATAGAATCTTTAAAAGATAAAGGAAATCCGATAGACATTATATGCATAACAGAACATAACATGATGGAAATAGACTTACACCGTCTCAATATAACAAATTATAAGTTAGCTTCCTATTTTTGTAGGAAACAACATAGAGGTGGTTCTTGTATACTAATTGACAACTGCCATGAATGCGAAAATGTGACCTCTATAGTGAAACAATCAATTTGTGACGTTATTGAATGTTCGGCAATCAAACTGAAACGGCATAAAATGTTTATCGTATGTTTATACAGACCTCCGCGGTCTAAATCAGATCTAGTTAATTTATTTTTAAGTAGACTTGACCACATCTTAAAATATATAACTGACATAAATAACTATAAATTAATTATTTGCGGTGATTTCAATATTGACATTTTAAAAAATAATAAAAACACTAGAGACTTTCACCATGTCTTATCCACATATAGCGTAAAATTTCAATTTTCTGAGCCAACTCGACTGCGCAGTAAGACTTGCTTAGATAACATAATACACAATATACGTGGAGCGAAGGGAATACTTAAAGAGTTAGCCTTATCGGATCACACGGCACAAATTCTTACTGTACCTGTCAAAAGAACGTGTAGGCTAAAATATTGGTACACTTATCGGCGAGATGTATGCGTTGATAATATTAGAAAATTTAGCAACTGCATTGCGAACCTTAGCTTTAAAGAAGTGTACGAGACACAGGACCCAAATGTTGCATTTAGCAACTTTCATGAGCATTTTACACTTTTTTATGATCTGTGTTTCCCAAAAACAAAAACAAAAATATCTACTACAAAAAAACCCAAATGGATATCTAGAGGTATTAAAATTTGTAGTAGGAAAAAACGTTATCTATTGTGGAAATATCGAATATCGCCATCAACAACAAATAAATCTGCCTTTGAAAATTATACAAGTAGATATAAAAAAATTATTAATCTTACTCAAAAGGCACAAAATGATTACTTCATAAACCAATCAAAAAACAAATCACAGGCAACGTGGAAAGTTATAAACAAATACAATAATAACTTACCAAGGGAAAATATTTTAAGTATAATAAATAATGGCATAGAAATAACTGATCCGAAAAAGATAGCAAATGCATTTAATGACTTTTTTATTGAGTCTGTAAAAAGTAGTAATAATAGTGACATCAAATTCAATTCAATTCGACATAATCAATTCAATTCAATTTTTCTTTCACCAACTTCGACATTTGACATAACTAGAATTATAGTATCATTAAAAAACACACATAGTGTAGGTCATGATGACGTCTCAACTAGAGTTATTAAATGTGTGGCAAATATAATATCACCAGTTTTATGCCACATTATAAACCTATGTATGGAACAAGGAATATTTCCAGATATATTAAAATTGACAATTGCTATTCCATTATTTAAAAAAGACGAGAAAAAGCTCTTAAAGAACTATCGTCCTATAGCATTAATTCCTATTTTCTCTAAGATTGTGGAAAGTGTTATTTATGATAAATTAAACAATTTTTTTGAAACTAATAATTTATTTACCAATCATCAATATGGTTTTCGTAAGAACAAGTCGATAAACATGGCAATATATGAATTTTTCGAAAAGGTCATCAATAATTTGGACAAACAAAAACCATCAATAGCTATGTTTATGGACATGTCTAAAGCGTTTGACAGCGTTGATCATAAAACATTATTAAACAAACTTGAGTCATACGGTGTAAGAGGCAATGCGAATAAACTCATTGAATCATATCTCAGCAACAGACACCAAATTACGCATATAAATAGGACTGACCTTAAAACTGGTATTAACACTAATTACACTTCACAAGAAAGGCCAGTTCTTTGTGGGGTTCCCCAAGGCAGTGTTTTGGGCCCTTTGTTATTTATTATTTATATAAATGATCTTCCTAATGTTACTAACCATTATATGACTATGTTTGCCGACGACAGTACTATTTTATTTACGTATGACAATTTAAGCAACATGGAAAATGACATTAATAATACATTAACATATTTGATTAAATGGTTGACTCTAAATAATTTGACAATTAATTTGACCAAAACGTTTTTGGTGAATTTTAAACAAAGAAATAACTTACCATTACACTTTGACATTAATTATATGGGCAATCCAGTAAAAGAAGTAGATTCTACAAAATTTCTAGGTTTAAATATTGACAATAAGCTGACATGGAAACCGCACATTAGTACATTAGTGAATAAATTAAACCAATTTTCGTATGCACTGCATAAATTGAGAAAAGTTGGAACCATTAAAACTATTCTAACAGCCTATCATGGATATGTAGCCTCAACACTAAGATATGGTATATTGTTCTGGGGTAACACTACTGACAAAGAAAATGTGTTTAAAGCTCAGAAGAGATGTTTGAGATCAATGTTCGGTTTAAAACATGATGACTCGTGTAAACCATACTTTCTGAAGCATAAAATTTTAACACTACCATCAATATATATTAGTGAGATTGCAAGTTTCGTTAAAAACTATCCGCATTACTTTGAGTCATGTCCAGTCGGAAGCCGTCGTGAGGGCAACTTGAAAGTAACCCAGGGACATAAAGCTCTTCTTCGTAAAATTAGTGTAAATTGTATGGCGCCTACCATTTACAATAAAATTCCATTAGATATAAGAAAAATAAATGATATTAAAATATTTAAAACTACTCTCAATGGCTTCCTTGCTGAAAAAGTATACTATGACATAAACAAATTTTTAGATGATAATAAATAACTATGGATAATTTGTAATATATTTTGACATTAGATATACATTTTATTAGACTATGAATTGACAATTGACATTATTTAAAATTTTATTACTTCTTACTACGTATATTGCCTACTTGTTATGTTATTTCAATTTTAATATGTTCATATGCCAATATGGCGAAGCATGGCTGTACTTATATTTCTATTATTTCAAACTTATGTAATAATTACCCATGTTTATGAATGAATAAATGAATTATGAATTATGAATTATGGTTATGATGATGAATGAACTATTTCATTGAGATGCACCTGTAGGCGGGCGGGTTCAGTGGGACTTGATCACCGGGGGTGAATCCTCAGCCACCGCGTGCGCCGGCTGCGGCCGATCGATCGCGGGGCTTCGCAAGGTTAAGACGCTTGCATGCACCTCATTACCGCATTGTATTGTCCGATCACCTAATCGACCACCCGTCGGTGACGCGAAATTGATTTTTAATACTCCGATGATTGAGTTACCTACACAGTATTTAAAGAAATCCTTTGGTAGCGATAACTATAATGTTATCAAAATCTGTCGCCATAATTATAATGTTAACAGCATTATTGTGTTTCGACAATGTTGACGGCCGTCTTGGTCGAATGCTCAGATTGCTGGGTATTGGCCAGGAGGTCCCGGGTTCGAATCCTGGTAGGGGCAAACTTTGTGATGACCACAAATGTTTGTTTCCGAGTCATGGTTGTGTATATGTTTATGTAGTATATTTTCAACATTATATATACATAATTATATTAAAAAATATGTCCGTCATCTAGTATCCATAACACAAGTGCTTAGGCTACTTACTTTGGGCTAGATGATAGGTGTGAGTGTATAAAGTGTGATAAGATAGCTAGTCCCGCTGTGGTTGAGGGTTCCAGGTTCCAGGTGAAGCTCGATTCCATCTTCGGCCCTTATCGTCACTTACCATGAGGTGAGATGAAGGGCAAGAGCTTCCCTCTCTAGCATAAAAAAAAAGAAATAAAAAGGAAAAGGCGGAATTTGCGATACAGATGAGTCCGTTGCGAGTTGAAAGTAGCTTGTTTTATTTTCGTAATGTAGACGGTCTTGTGTTTACCGGGTTTATCACAGAAATAATAATAGTAGGTACCTGTTAGTCTACACTTATACAACATAAAAACAATCATACGTATAATAAGGATTTTAATATTATAAATATGTCGCAGGCATATAGCCTAATTCGGCATTTCGAAGAATGTCGAGTTGTTAATATTTTTCACCGGCAGCAGAGCACCTGTGGATGGCTGGACAACTAACTTAATCTACCTAAGTTTCTTAGCCTAGTTCCTTCCTAACCATTGGTTCCTCATTTCACAATCTGGCTGGTCATCCAGAACATTAAGGTGACGGTAAAACAACATTTTAGGCGACTTTAAAAGACAGCGATGACAGATGGCAAACAATCGCTACCTATTTATTTTACATGGACCCTAACATATTTTGCGAAACGTGCCTACCCCTTCGGGGGTAAACAGGCGCGATATGTATGTATAATATAATTTTTTTTCAGTATCGGGGTATCGCGTCGTGTCATGTCACTACCAAATACACAAAGCTGATTACCATTTTTCAATTCAGTCAGAAATTAGTGCTTATACCTTGTTGAACGACATAACAATTTAAAGCCTTCACGGTTCACCTATGTTCATAAATGGCTCACCATAGATGTGAAACAAAGGGAGTGAAATTTATTTGATTTCGAGTGCGAAATCAAATAAATTTCACTCCCTTTGTTTAGTGTTTGTTTAGTGAAACAAGTGCTGCCATGATGTATCTTCACATTAAACAGGTTATTTCGAGGAACTGTATTTGTAAGTGCTTTGCTTTGATCCACAGTAAGCCTATCCTAATGTGTACCTTTCAAGTTGAACTTTAACCATGATAATACATTTAATTAACGCGGAAGTCAGATATTTTGGTAGTCATGTTTTATACATACAGTAGATACAAATCACGGATTGAAATGATGTGTACGGAAGACGGAACAGACCATGGAACCTTTGGAAGGACCATAGGATGCTTGACTAGAGTACGAGGACAGATAAAGTCAAGAATTACCTATACGAGAATAACTATGTCAAGAAGAAGTATTTTGCTGCATTAAAGAATTTGGCCCCGTTTCTGTTATTTAATAGAACTGTGTCGATCTTTAGGTATTGAGCAGACCGTACGGTCATCAGGAAACAATCGTAACTTGTGCTGCGAGAATTGTGCATCAGTGGCCGTGCGAGGTTATTGAGCAACGAGGCAGAATATTGTTCCAAGTATCGAGCTATCGACAGCCGCGCGCCTGCTGCCAATTCACCGACCTTTGGCTCAGGCTCCGACGGCTGATTGGACTCCTGGCGTATCAGTTTTCAATAAGGTAGTGGGCTCTCGGTACATGATTATTTCCAAAATTAAATATTTGTCTACACTAATATTACGACTACTATGATCGAAGCTACATGGTTTTACGATCAAAAGTGAAACGGAAAGAAATAATCTTCATTGCAATGTAATTTTTTAAACGGTATATATTGGTTTTCCGAACGTATTTATAATGAAAGCTTAGATTGGAGTGACGTAAATAAAATTAAAAGTCCAAAAATAACAAAGGATAACCTAAATCTGACTAACAAGAAGATGGTAGGATATAATTTTCTGCGGTCAAAGTGAACAAGGCGTTCGTATGAGAATAATTCATCTTTTTCCAACCCACCACCACTCTAGTTAATGGACTCTAGAGTAAAAGAGGCCCTGCAAAATTTAATTATGAGGAGTAATCACCCTCATGGGAGATGGGGCAGGTTATCACGAGGTATCAAGCTTCATAGTCCGTAATTACGGGTAATAAATACATAGTTAGTAAGCTACCACTTTGTTACTCTGGACTATATCCGTTCAACCTTGAGATTCAAGTTAAGCGACAAAGTTTTTAGGACTTCAGACATGTGCCAGAACAGTTTTCAGACAGTTGTAAAGAAGGACACCTTTACAGCCTTTAAAATTCAAAAATTTTAAATTGTTTTAAAATTATTTTACTTAAAATATAATCAATTTGCATGTTAGCACATTCAAATGATATGGACAGTTTTCTATGCCGATTCTCAGATACTGTACAGTGTACACTGTCTATTTTTGTTTGTCTACTTTACTTCACTTTGTTTGTTTTCAATGTAACTTCAATCTCATGCCTCGCTAGATATTATTGAACTCCACACAGAAAGTCACAGAAGCCATTTGCTCTTCCGGTCGTTATATAACCGCCATAGTCTTCCAAGAGCACTTTCATGGCTTCTACAGGAAGAAGGTCGCGAAGAGTAAAAGAAGGTCGTGCACAATATTAAGTGCCGACCGATTGAGCTAACCTTTGTCTACTATAATCCCAACTCAAGACAGTATGACCGGAAACTAACGGTTGGATTCCGTATCAACCGTTAGATAATTAAAGAAAGTTTAGTGACATTTTATAATTCACAATTCGCAATAGCCGTGTAGTGACGGCAGAGCAGAATACAACTGTCAGCACCCCCATCACTCCCGTGGGTGTCGACTGGGTGTCGGCACAGACACCGATGAGCAATGGGCAGAATTAGCCCTTTTATACCACCTAGCAATACACTCAATTTACACTGCGATTTTATACCTATGCCTAAAAAATGATAATAAATAAATAAACATTTTTACACTCACACCTATCATCGAGCCCAAAGCAAGTAGCCTAAGCACTTGTGTTATGGATACTAGATGACGGTCATAATTTTAATATAATTATGTATATAAATGTAGAAAATATACTACAATACACAACCATGACTCGGAAACAAACATTTGTGGTCATCACAAAGTTTGCCCCTAACAGGATTCGAACCCGGGACCTCTTGGCCAATACCTAGCAATTTGAGCATTCGACCAAGGCGGCCGTCAATAAGAATAGGCTCGAGTATGTATGTTATAATTCACACCTGCTTAGCACTGAAGAAACCAACTATGCTGGTACCATGTTAGGGGGACTACGTGCTTGGTTGATCGCAATCCATCTGCCGGGCAGCTTTATCGCAGAATTGATAGGCGGTCACCCCACCCCTTGCTTGCCTTGTACGACACCTGCTCGAGAGAAATCAAGAGTGACAATTGTATTCTGTTCTGCATTACCACATTTTTTGTATATGTATTTTACTAAAAATAAAATAAGAAGTTGGTCATTAAGTTATGGTGACTGCTACGCTTTAAAATGATTCACCAATGTACCTACTGTACACCAATAAACCTATGGAACACAATAAAGTATTGAGTATTAAGCTAGCTGGCTGTAAAACCTAAGCCAAAATCCTGAGCAATATGGATTGAAATGTTGCTCATCGATCTTTCGATAAGATCTTTTCCTTATATTTGTTTACCACTAGCATCTTTCTTTTGTAATGGGTAATATAAATGAAAGGAAAGTGGATGGTTTGAAGACGTCCGACCGTTAAGAATGGATAATAAACATAACAGATAACCTGGGAACATGACAGAAAGATAATGAAAGCATGCCCTGCTAAAGTTTCATACACCATTTCATCTCATCACTTTTTAATTTCATCACTAACAAACAAAATTGCATTATTGTGTTCGATGACTTCGCGTTCGCTCCCATAGAGCAACACTATCCGGCGTAATCTTGTCAGTTATGGAAATGCACAGTCACGTATAAATGCATGAAATCCCGATAAATCCACTGTGACATGTGACACAGCTGAATCAGATTAAGCTGCAGCTGTAACAACACAGCCGCAGATTTACATTGCTCGTTACATTCTTGTAATGGCATATTCCCCCGAATACAGAAACGCTAATCAAAGTTTGAGTCTTACTTAACATTTAAATGTTGTCAAAATTGACGTTTTTCCATACAAATTCTGACAGGTAATGTCCACTTAACATTTTAAGCAGTGCCCAAAATTTGATTAGCGTTTCTGTATTCGGGGGTAAGTCAGTGTTGTTTTAAAAATAGCAACATGCCGAATGTGACACTTGGAAAATATAGCACAACACATAAATCACGCCTAATTTTATCCCCGTAAGGGTAGGGCAGAGGTTACCTATTGTTAGACACGTATCGCCAATTATGCTAGGTCCCATGTGTGGCATAGGTGGCGAGCCTATTGCCATCTATCGAAGTATATTGCTAGGGTAGTTTATGAGGAACGCCGCTGCATTACTCATCGTTGTCTTCATCCTTAGTCGCCTTGTGCGAAGAGTCGTCTACAACACCCCCATCTCTCCCGCATGTGTACGAGAGATGGTTATAACAATTGGATTCTGATTTGGCGTCATCCACCACACGGATGCCAAATAGAGCTACATATCCTCAAAAATACACGTAATTTAGATCCAAGGGACGGTGTAAAGTCAACGTAACATACCATCAGCAGCATTCACTCACCAAGCCTTCTGAAGTTCGCAACGAGAGCTCTGAACACTTTGAACATTATCAACACTACAACAGTGTCACTGTCTTTCCAACTGGTCTTCTGGAGGCCATTACAAGGGCACGGTTGTCGCGTCACGGGACTCAGAGAACAGTGAGATAGTAATCAATTACATGTGCTACGTAGAACAAAAGGCAAGTGGCGATGTACATGAAGATGAGAATCTGCACCAACATGGTGGCTCGGTTTGCCGGCAGCGACTGACAGTGGCGAACGTCGCGGGAAGCCTCCCAACTGCCAAGGCTGGACAAATACCACTTACAAGTTCACATGCTACGTATCACGCTGAGATAATTAGTGTTGTGCAACGCTAGGATTTCGGGGATTAGAAGGCCTATTTTTCAAAGAAGATTATTGTAAATGTCCTCTTAGACATGTGAGTAACAGTTGACCCCCCCGACTAAGTAGATTTGGTTTGCTAGACGTTCGGATCACGTCGCCAAAACGGTGCAGGACAGACAGTTTATGGTAGCATTAAACTATTCTACCTAACTAAATGTCATTTCATCAAAAAAGGTTTTACATAGTAACGTGGGGCCCGTTCAAGAGTATCCGAAACCGATGCCCGTCGGTTTCGGGTACTCTCGGAGCAGGCATGAAGACATTAATGAGATTGGTTGAAGCAAAAGAAGTATGTTAGGATCGTAGCAGAGATCGCCTATCTATTGTTTATGGGTTACCAGAGGGACGGGGGAATAAGATACGAAAACTGTTAGCATTCCATGGGTTCACCCGGTGCGGTTGCCGGGTCCATAGTATGGCACAGAGGGCGCTTGGGACTTGTGACCCAAGTGTAGATGTACGGAGCCCCTCCACAACATGTGAATACTCACCTTCGCCACCCCGACTGTGTATCCTAGGCACTATTTGCGAAAACTGTTGGCTCTACAGTCACAGTCTCACAATCAGCGGATAGTTGGCATCGACCCAGAGACCCCTGAAAAGAACAATAAAACAGAGCCCCCGCCGAGGTGGAACTAATCAACACTCGGAACAATGGCGACAATCGCTTGGACGGGAGCCGCTCGTTCATTAACACCAGCCAATGGCAGGCTCGAGTACCTCGATGGCGCGTGGCTTAGTGCGCTCGGCCGGTGATTGCGTAAACTAAGTAATGTTTATTCGATTTTAATTTTAACATTATATAAATGTTCATAATGTTAAAATTAAAATCGATTCCCGCCTCAAGATCATAATTTTTCGAAATTCTTTTTCTAACCCCAAATTCTTTGTAAGTAATGTTTGCTTAGGTCGGTCATTGGATGGGTGATCAGAAATTTACTATCTCGAGTTCCTCAGTGTTTCGGAAGGCACGTTAAGTCGTCGGTCCCAGCTGCACCCACCAACCAGCATTGGGCCAGCGTGTTGCGATATCTATAGACCATTCTCCCTATATTTTTCCATCCATAGGGAAGACCTGTGCTCCAGTAGTGGGGACAAAGGCTGGTGATGATGAACATGATGATTGGAATGCTGCTATGTTTTATTCAAAGGCAAATGCTTAAATGTTTTGTGTCTACTGAGGCAAGCTTATTTTAATTATTATTTCACTACGAACACCAATTCGAACATTTACAGTAATTTGCTAGATGATGCCCGGGGAACCCTGCTGCCCTTTAATCCTCGTCAATTTATTTATAGAACTTTTAATCGCCTTGTACGACAACCATTAAAAAGACAAGGGTGGTGACAATTGTATTCTTCTCTGCCGTCACCACGAAATAACATTTTTAGGGTTCCGTACGTCATCAGGCTGTATCTAACGAACCATGATAGTCAAACAGTTGAAATTATCATAGATGATATCTTTTTTTTGCCGCTCTAGCAAAAAATACTAATAAACAGAATAAAATAGATATTTAAGGGGGCTTACATACAACAGACATGACTTTTTTTTACCGTTTTTTATAGATAAGGAACCCTTCGGGCGAGAGTTCGTCTCGCACTTGGCCGGTTTGGCTGTTTGTACTTACCGTTGGGACACAAGGTGTGTCCATCGAGGACAGCAGTGGGCGGCACTGCAAGCTCCTCTGCCGCCGCCGCGTGCACCGACAGCTCGACTCCTCCGCCAGGCCACGCCATGTCGCTAAGCACATCACTACGCAACCCTCATCGTGACTTCACTCCCCCAATATGACCACCGGCAGAATTCACAACACTCACTATTGAACACTCGTTGCTATGAACACCTTCGTTGGTTGTAAGCACCAAATTTTAGAATTATATTAATTGGGACTTATTATACATATTGTTATTTGTCTACTAATAACTGGATAACCATTAAATACTGCATTAATAATGGTTTTTGTTTTAATTATATAGGCCACGATGACTAATTTGCTATCATTTACAAATGTTTTCTGCGTCTATACGTCTCATTTTTAATTGTTCACATCCTCCAAGTGAAAAATATGCCGCAAACGCGATCCTATTGTTATTTGACACGCTTAGTACGTGTCTACGTAGACGTGTGACTGTTATAATAAAATTTAAACATTGGCGTCTAGTGCTGTTTTATATGAAACCTGCAACTCATCTAATGAACTAGTTAAATCTAGCATCCTACACGTAACGTATACATGTAGGAGCCAGTGTCCTGAGGGTAATCGTTGAAATCTTTAATTTTTTTCTACTGATGAGGAGTAGAGATACTTGATGGATTGATAACATGTTATAGCTTTGTAGCTATTAAACAATTTATTTTTATTTTACGATCAGTTATAAAATAAACAATTTATTGACCACGAGTTCGTGCTTAATGCTTATGATTCTGGGCTAAATTGTATAATAATAAGATAATAATGTTTCACACTTATACCAAGTTCAATTCTTAAAAAAACACATACGGGTACGGATTGAGTAACCTCCTCCATTTTTTCGTCGGTTAAAAATAAAATAATAATGAATCTAGTCAGTTCATGGCATGGTGTATCAAGAATAGGGAGCACTTAAAGGTTTAGCAGATTAAGACCAACTAGAGTTTTAGAAGCTATACACATTAATTTAAAAAATAATATTAAATCGTCAAATTAGACCGCGTTGTTACAATGCGTTACGTTCTATAAGATTTGCGTGGTAAACTGAAAAGTTAAATAAATATTCCACGTTTGTCAGAGTGAGCCGTGTGAACCGTTTGATAAGATACGTATCAATAAACTATTGACTGTTCTACTTGAATTCCATGACCTATGGCAAAGCAATGTGAACCTTTTTACGGCGCCCCCTCAAGCGATGCTACATTTGATTTCATCATGACGAAGATAAGGGTTTGGTATTTTATTATTAGATTTTAAAAGTGGCGTGAAATAGTTATTTGTTGTACGTGAGTGCAAAGTTGTTTTTTAACCGCGTGCTCAATTTTGATGACCGAGCTAGCGAAGGATTCTAAAATTGAATCACGAGCGTAGCGAGTGATTCAAAAATTAGAATCCTGAGCGATAGCGAGGGAATCAAAAGAGCACAAGGTGAAAAATCTTTGCACTCGAGTGCAACACGTAACTTTTCATCCCCCCCAACGAGGAAATTGCAAAATACAAAAAAAATACAATCACAACAGTCTCTGTTTTCACCCAGAAACTTCCACAACACCCTCCCCTTAACCCAAACACACTCTCAACACCCACCCAGAAACACCCACAACATTCACACCCGCAATACACACCCATCCACTCAGACACACCCAAAAAACACCCATTCACCCAGAAACACCCACAAAACACCCATTCACCCAGAAACACCCACAAAACACCCATTTACCCAGAAACACCTAAAAAACACCCATTCACCCACAAACACACACAAAACACCCATTTACCCAGAAACACCCACAAAACACCCATTCACCCAGAAACACCCACAAAACACCCATTCACCCAGAAACATCCACAAAACACCCATTCACCCAGAAACACCCACAAAATATCGAATCACCCAGACACACCCACAACATCCATTCAGACACCCATAACTTCCACCCAGTCACACCCGCAATACTCACCCACCCATTCAGACACACCCACAAAACACCCATTCACCCAGACACACCCACAAAACACCCATTCACCTAGACACACCCACAAAACACCCATTCACCCAGACACACCTCCAACACCCACTCATCCATCCAGCCACACCCGCAAAATTTATCCAGACATACCTGTAAGCACCTAATAAAAATAACCGTCCCTAATGGAGTTCCGAGACGGTCAATCAGCTTGAGTCAAGCACGTTGATTTTCTATATGTTTTTGTTCCGTTGCTAGCGTAAACAAATCAAACAAACCTAAAAAGCTTTTAAATGCTTGACTCAAGCATCAAGCAAGCATTGTTGTAGACAATCAAAATGTTTAAAGCAAGATTGACGCCAAGCTGATTGACCGTCACGGAACTCCAAGGTTTTTATGACGTGAAAAGAAAATGGCGCGCGCAAAGCAAATTACAAAAAAAGTACACCAAGAAGGTTCCGAGTCTGAGTTTTTAACAAATTAAAATAGGTTGCATGACAATTTCGGCACCATGGAGGTAGAAATAAATATGTATAATGATGTTTTGAATTCACAAACTCATTGCACACGATGTTCTAAATTCAAATTTACTTTAACCTCTAGAGGATAAAAACGGCTTTTGCACTCTGATATCGAAGAGCAAAAACGGTTTTTCCGAGATGGTGGGATGAAAATTATATTTTTATGTTATCTTTATCTAGAGCGTGACTATTACCGACATATTTATTTTTATTTTGAAAGATAATATAATTTAAGATATATAATTTAAGAATCGAATATAAGATTAGATAATATAATTAATTATGATCATTCTAAATAAATAAATCTAATTTTCTATTATAGCCTACGCGAAAAATAAAAAATACGAGGTCCATCCAGCCATAAAGCTAAGTTCTTCCTCTCAAATTTCCAGGTTTTGCATATTTTATGTTCGGCTACCGGCCTCCTCAAGGGCATCGTTCAAAACCACTTTTGCCTCAAAGTGGTCGTGACCGCGTCATGACGTTTGACTGTAACATACATACTAAATGGGAACGACTGCTAATAATTGTTTGTCCCAATAGCAATGACAATAGAAGATTTCAAAGTTATGGGACTCAAACTGAAATTGAAAACCGTTAATGGCATTCTAGATCTTATCGAGGCTATACTGCGATTTGTTACATGGTTGCCAAACAACCTAACTGACGCTGCTTCTACTTGAAATTAAGCGGGTTAATGTAATTAATCTGGTAATCAGTATTTTAATTAAAACGGCCGTGTGCCATGGAAAGGGGAGTGTCCGGCGCAATCTTCGTGACGTCATGACAGCAGCGATTCCTCGTGTGGCGACCACGGCTCCGTTCCAAGCAGGACTTTCGGGAAAAATCGGGACAACGCTTTTTTTCTTTCATTCCAAAGTGTTTTGCACACTAATTTATATTAAAATATTTAGGTACTTGGTAATATAAGACAATTGACAATTTGACAGAAATGCACTCAGAGATTCGTTTCGATTTGGTTTATTTACAAATTGCGATAGTGAAAAGATATTACATATGTATTAAAATTTAAAAAAAAACATTAGGTATCAAAACTTAGCCCCTCAAAGAGCACATCAAAATCAAAAATTTAAATAACTTAGTTGACCAAGTGTGGGTTGCTATTTTGATCAAAAATCCTTTCGTACATACATAAATCACGCAGATATCCCCGAAGGGGTAGGCAGAGGTGAGCTAGCACCCACGTTTCGCCAATTATGTTAAGTCCCATGTAATAGGTGGCGAGCCTATTGCCATTTATCGGGCACAAAAAGTCGCAGTACATTGCTAGGTGGTATAAGAGTAACGCTGCTGCCCATTCCTCATCGCTGATTTATCCTTCCTTAGTCGCCTTGCACGACACCCACAGGAGAGATTTGGGGTGGTATTCTGTTCTGCCGTCACCGCACGTCAAATCTCTTAAATCTATTAATGATATTAGGTATATATTCTTATTCTTTTTGGGTGCGGTGGGTGGGCAGCATTTACTGGGGTGACGTCATGTTAGGCCATAAACAGGATTGATGCGCACGTCTTTGATATACGGTGGCCATTACCGAGGGTAGCAATTTTAGTTATCTGATGACCTGACAACTGGTTCATCATTTAAGTGTAATTGTGAATTTGTGACATTGATCGACTTACTCGTGAATATGTTTACATAGTTAGGGTCGCGAATAGGTTGACATAATCTAAATTTAGCATAAAGTCAACCTATTCGGTTTGGTTCGTAGAAAATACAACTAAAATTAAGTATGACAAAAAAATTACTACTACGAGCATTGCATACATTGGAAATAAATGTAAAAAAAACCATTTTGCATATTCCCAAACCTATATTTGTCAATATTTATAATACTAAAATAGGAATATTCAATTTTTTAAACCTAATAATTATTTACAATTAGTTTTTATTTCAAAACGTTGTGAATATATATTATATATGTCTATAATGCTAGCTATATACAAGGTGTTTGGTACATGGTATATCAAGGCGGCACCCCACCTACCAATGCTAACATAGTCATATAAATACTATGGTCATAGTAAATATTCAATATTTTTAAAATTTTTCATACATTTTGTTTTTCTGATCGAACTATTTGTATGGAGAAATCAATTTCTTTTTTACAAATTAATGTTTTTTATATCACCATAGTATTGATATGACTATGTTACCATGGGTAGGTGCCGGCTTGATACACCGTATAACTTTATCTAAGTTCCAAATGTAAAACGTTATACAGTTACAATAATTATAATACTAAAAAAATAAATAATATAATTATTCTCGCAGTAAAACCTAATTTTAGTAAAACCAAACAGCAAACAACCCCGTGAAAGTACCTACGTGACGTGATTCGAATGATTTATTTTCGTTGGATCCCACTTTTGGATCCGGTCTAAAGGTCTGAAGTCACAACTTCAGCCCTCTTAGTTTTGAAATTGCAAACCTTTTTGACCTAGAAACCAGTTAATTATAATTATTAAATATAATTAACTCGTAAAATAGCTATGAATATCTACTTCTCGTCTGTTAAAATAGTGTACATGCCAATTGGATAGGACATAACAAGACAACAATTCCCTTTGTTTGGGGTATTTTTAAGACACGTTTCTATCTTGTCGTCTCTCGTATCTCTATCGTCTATTGATATTATGATTACAACTTAACCCGAACAATAGTGCCTAATATGTGGATTTTATATTTATAGGGATGAGAAGGTGTGGTCTCAATCTGGGCTATGATGTCATACATGAGGCCATTAAAGAACGCCCTTGCGTGGTGTAATGACCTCGCTTTTGGGGAGAGTCGGACAGTCCCGGGCTTGAGTCGTGATTTATGGTGCCTCTAGTAAGGTGCTATTATTGGATACCTGTCTGTCTCGGTAGTGTTTATTTTAGTGCTGTGTGTAACTTTTTTTTATATGACTTTTATAATTACTACGTAAGTAGGTGTTTTGATTTATGCCGTTTGGTGACGGCAGACCAGAATAACATCTCGTCGTACAAGGCGACTAAGGGTTAAGACTAACTGCCGCACTCAGAGACGTCAAATAACGTTAATGAGTACTTAACGTCAAAAAATTACCATTCAAAACTAGTCGCTATTCTTGCCCAGTCTATAATCTAAATATGAATAAAAATTTTTGACAATAAATACTCATTCAAGTTAAATGACGTCTCTGAGTGCGGCAGTAAGACAGCGATGAGTAATGGGCAGCAGCATTACTTTTGTAGTACCACATAGTAATAAACTGCGATTGACGTGCCCGATAAATGGAAATAGGCTCACCTGCCTACGGCCTGTATATGCTTTAATCCCTTTGGGGATATATGTATAGGCGTGATTTATGTATGCATTTTGATTTTGAAGAACACACCTTTTCATTAAAAATTCACTATACAAAGCAAGGGGAAATTGTACAGTAAAATATGTTAGTCTGTGTGACTTGAACGTGAAATACCTATAATTTTGATTACTGTCATAAAATTGTACTTTGAGAGTACATTTTGAGTTTTGTCTTACTCTTGAAGATTTGAGATATCGTCAAGAGTAAGATAAAAATTTACATAAATTAATTTATTGAATGCTATTGTAATAAATTAAATTCTAATAAAATACCTACGTGTCTAATAATGTACCCGGTTCTACCCGGTTCCGAAAAGACTCGGGATTTCCCGGTTCTTTTACTCCTCAAAGAACCGGTTCCTAAAAATATATTTGCCTTCTTGATCTCTTTTTGGAAGTTGGACTTACCAAGTGGGACTTTTTGTCCCAGGTAATTGTTCTGATGGAATATTAGTACCTACTTACCTATATACTGATATTATGGATATACGTAGGTGCATATTAGTGTTATCAAAAATTCTAAATTGTTAAATTAATTTTGAAATTATCAGTATACATAAAATTTTAAATTTTAACGTTAACATTAGTGTTTACATAGTTATTTAAAAACAGCCAGTATAGGCTAGAAAGCTCTGGAGGAAAACTAGTTAATTTCAACAGTTCCCACGCTTCTTGCCCTCTGACCGACTGACTGACGAGTATGTTTAGTTAGTAAGCTCAGAGCAGTCTTGATTAAGAACTGTGACATTGCCACACTCGTCCCTTACCTAGGCGGAGTGACGTCTTGTAAATAATAGTTAAATACATACATACATAAATCAAGCCTATATCCCCGAAGGGGTAGGCAGAGGTGAACTAGCTAACTAGCAACGTTTCGCCAATCATGTTAGGTCCTATATAAAAGGTGGCGAGCCCATTGCCATTTATCGGGCATAAAATCGCAGTACATTGCTAGGTGGTATAAGAGGAACGCTGCTGCCCATTCCTCATCACTGATTTATCCTTAGTCGCCTTGTACGACACCCACGGGAGAGATTTGGATGATGACAATTGTATTCTGCTCTGCCGTCACCACACGGCACACAAATAATAGTTCTTGTAGTAAAATTTTCGCACCGATCGTTAGATTCGGAGCGTCGATTCATAGAATCGTAGCACCGATTCGTAACACCCTGCAAATCTTTCCACGGCAGTGGGACTCCCCGGGAGACTGTCGTCGAGAAACCTTCTCAAGGAGTGCTCGATTGCAAGGCTCGGGGACCATTCAAGGTTTTTTGCCTTCACAATAAACCCAGTAAAGGTTCTAGGCCAACAGCTTAGGTCCTTCAAAACAGAAAGTAAGATTATCTAACGAAGTATTTAAATAGTGTATCAATTGCCCGAACTAATAATCATTAACTGGGATCCGAACCTCTTGATTTACCAGTCAGGTCTACTGATAGCGCCCAGGTCAATAAAGCCAAGAATTATGTCACCCGTAATGTGCGTCCGACAGCCGATGGCCGGCTGATTGAAATGGACACAGATACCCGGTGGGTAATGGATTTATTTTTGGCCACGACCTCCAACTATGGGGTTAAGTGGCCAACCACTTTCCCAGAAACACTAATTTGTATTAAGCGCGATATTTTTCTGAAACAAACTTTGTGAACAGCAGGCCGATTACGAAACTCTGTTGCTAACAACTCTCGATTGCAATTGATGAAATTGTTGCTTTAGCCATAATGTAACGTTTACGTGAGCAGGCTTTTAATAGTACCAACAAGGAAGTGGATAATTTATCATTATCTTGTTCATAATATTTAAAGATAAGTATGCAAAAGTAAACTGTAAAGCCACTTCAATTAATTTTTTCTGTATTTTTTTCTTTTAAATTAGGAGCTAACTGGATAATGTATATTATTATGAGTACTGTAAGTATAATAGAATAAGCGAGACTGACTGCAAAAAAAATCTTATATCGCACTCTATTAGCTACTCAACCCGTGACCAACAATAACCAAAGCAAAAATGACATTAATTTTAATTGGGAATGGTTGTAGAATGTAGCAACAGAGTTATGTAATCAGCCTTCATGTTACGTTTGGAGTAACTACCTAAAGTATTCTAGGTCAAAATGAAGACCACGCTAATGAAAACTACAGATATTAAATACACTGTTTATGTTTACGTTTTGATGTTTATTACTCAACCACGATTTACTGGATGAACATGGTTGAAGAAAATTTCAACAGAGAACTTACTAAGTTTGAAAATTCGGTAATTTGTATACCGTGTATAACTTCCCAGGAACTCTACCGAGACAATGGAAGATTTAAATATAGATATAGGTTTATTATTAGTAATCATTAGGATCAAAACGTAAACGGGGTGTTTGCACACCTTTTCTACTCCTTTGGAACAGAGGGATGTGTGATGTGTAATAATGTTCTAATTAATTAATCTTCTAGGTGAGCGTGTAGACATCGTTTTAAATCTGGTGAGATTGTGGTCAAATGCTCAGCCTATTAAACATAAAAAAATATTTAGACTAATTATATAAATAGATTTAAAATACTTTTTAAATAAAAATGAATTTACGTCGGTGTAAATCTTGTAACCCCTTTTTATTCTTCATAATCCTTCAATTCCATAAGAACTACACGAGCATAGCTGTTTAATAATTTACTAACAAAAACTCGTGAACATTTCTTGACTAAAAAGAAACGAGGGTTAAAAATAGCCTATAAACATGGTGCTTGCAAGTTGGAGGTAATTATAAAGCAGACATCGATCGAGGACATCAAATATTGATGGATATGAGTGTGCCCCCACTCGCAACAGCACATCGTCGAGTTGGCCAATTTCTCAATTTCATTTTAGTACATTCGATGTCCTAAACTTATTTCAACTTATTTGCGTAGTGGCCGACCGTAGTGCTACAATTACTTATAGCTATAATAATAAATAAAGCCATCAGGGTATTTTTTGAGAATCTGAGTAAAAATATGCAAAAATTTGGGTATCATCATCATTTAAGCGCTGCCTGCGTCCAGCGGCTATGGGTATACAAAAAGAAAAACCTGGGGTTTGACAAAAAATTACAACGGTACTAAAGAGTACCGTTGTAATTTTTTGTCAATATAATGCATATTACCTATAATGATTTTTAATTTAACTTTATATAAATGCTTTGTGGTCATTTTAAAAATTACATATTGCATGAATTTGAATACAATTGTCACCACCCCAAATCTCTCCCGTGGGTGTCGTACAAGGCGACTTAGGATAAATCAGTGATGAGGGATGGGCAGCAGCGTTCCTCTTATACCACCTAGCAATGTACTGCGACACTTTTGTGCCCGATATATGGCAATAGGCTCGCCACCTATTACACGGGACCTAACATAATTGGCGAAATGTGGGTGCTAGTTCACCTCTGCCTACCTTCGGGGATATAGGCGTGATTTGTGTATGTATGTATGTATGTGCATATTGCATTCAATCTTATTATCTGGCTACAAGATGATTGGTATTTAAGTATCACTATGAAATTTTCTTTATACATCAAAGTCCCCTATATAAGTAGTAGGTACAGCCGGTTTAAGCCACCTTCCCCTATATCTTATTAAGTATTGTTGTTGTTTGTTATGTATTGCGTGGTTAAGATGGTAAATAATAGAAATAAGTAGAAATATGTAAGTAAAAGTAAAGACGTATAATTTTATCAAAAGAACAAGATGAAGTCTGTTGACAAAAACATGTCAAACTCCGTTCTCATAAAATACAAACTACTGTCCAAATATTAAATAAGGTTCCATATAAAAATACCATTTATAACACTTCCCCTGAACCGAAATTTAATATTTATGTTACCAATATCTATACACTTCGATGATTGTCCACTAGCCACACTCACTTCTGCATTACACGAAGTACAGTTCTGCAACCACTTCCGCACTCCTATCATTTATGTCCAGGACTCACCTGAGTCCACATAAAAAGAGTCCAGCGGCGATCCCGAGACGCCATCATAGCCTTCTCGATCCGTTTGCATTCTGCCTTAGTGTGTCTAGTTTTTCCCATTTCCAGCATATCTCCTTCCCTTTTTCCTGCTTATTACCAGCACCTTTTGTGATCAAGCAATCTCCACTCCCATCAGTCCATTTCTTTTCCTGAAGAAGCTTCGCTTTCACAAAGTCGCCAGTCAGCTCCGTAATACTCTCCAGAGCCCATGATCGTTGGATCATACTTCCCAGGAAGACCTTGAAGAATGATAGCTGCAGGAAATCATCATCTACGGGTTTGTTAACCGCTGCTAGTTGTTGCGACAGTGATAAACAGTAATTTACATACTGCTCCATATCACACAGAAATCATTTAACCGCACACCCCACAGATCTCTCAACAACCGCAGTCTCCGCCCGAGACCCTTGTCTTCATACGCCTTTTCCAAATTATTCCAAGCTACTTTCGCGGTGTCAACGTCCATAACATGAGAAATGCAGCTTCTATCCACCAAGAGACATAATCTTGGAAAGAGCTTTCTCATCTGTACGCTTCCTCAGTTCAGGTGACTTCCAGAGACGATAATTCTTCCGACCTCTGAGTTTTCAATAGAGAAACCACTATTGCCCTCACCGGTACTCATCGCTAAAATTTGGACTATTTACAACTTACATAATACATTTGTTTCTCACGCTGCTATGCTGGGCCCATAACCAGTTGTTGTTTGTTATGTATTGCGTGGTTAAGATGGTAAATAATAGAAATAAGTAGAAATATGTAAGTAAAAGTAAAGACGTATAATTTTATCAAAAGAACAAGATGAAGTCTGTTGCCAAAAACATGTCAAACTCCGTTCTCATAAAATACAAACTACTGTCCAAATATTAAATAAGGTTCCATATAAAAATACCATTTATAACAAGTATAATATTAAAATTAAAATAACAATATCGAGCTAAATTGATGTAGAGTAGAAGAACATACAAAACCTGATAAATAATCATAATAAGCTTATTTTATAATAATAAAACTAAGTGTACCGTTAATCACGTTTATTTTATTATGAATTACATAATGTAACATAAAAATCGACGAAAAAGAAATTTAGACATTTTATTAGTAGATTATTTCAAAATGTATTTTTTCTAAAGAAACATGGTTAATATGAACGAGATCGCTAATTTGGTTGTAAAGTTTTATGATCTTGAAAATTGGTGGGTGTACTGCATCGTAAAGGCGGATAAAGGGCTGTGATTGGAAGTATTTTGAGACCTAGGTGGCCGCGAGGGAACTATAGGGTTAATTTGTTGCCTGAGTTCTGAACAGTCTATGTTATTGCGGAGTAATTTAAATAAAAACAAAAAGGCTTATGCTCCGCGCGTTAGGATAATTTAGTAATTTTAAAGCACTCCAGTAGGGCTCTGTAGCTTAATTTACAGATGGATCTTTCAGATGAGCAATAAGAGTAAAAGTACCTTAACAATCTTAAGAAATTTATTATCTTTGTAACGTAATGAAACCACAGAGTCTGGCAAACAACTGATTTATTAGAAAAACCCCACTACCTACATAATAATTATAATATAAATATAGAATTACCCACAACATCTTCCCCTTTAATGAAAAGCTATACCACTACACCTTCCTCTTACACAAAAAAAAATTAAAAAGCAAAACAAAAAGCATGTTGTATCTAACTACATAAAAAAAATCTAAATCTAGCTACATAAATAATATCAAATTTAAGACTATCTTAAGATTATTTCTTAATAACGTAACATGAGTGATTTCCTTAATGTTTACGTTTCATTTTTTTACGTGTGCACGGCGGAGAATAATCAAACTTGTCAATGTCCGACGATTGTTTATTAGGAAGCACAAAAGTCTCGTCATTAGAAACGTCGTAATAAACACACTCATCACTGTCGTATTTACTATCATCACAAGTTTGAGTGAAATTAAATTGATTAGATTGACTATGACTATTCTCTGCCGAATTAGACTTATCCGACTCCGTTCTAATTAGATGCCGGCGATTACGGCGATAAATCCCTTTTTTATTTTTAACTAAATACGATCGCGGTGTCTGTGCTTTCGCCACCACAGAGCCCCTTATTCTCCTATTATTATTTTCTATCATAATGACGTCATCGCCGATATCCAACTCAGGTAGTGGTTTACAATTTTTGTCATAATAATTCTTACTTTTAATTTGCTTTTGCAACAATATCTTATGTTTATCTTCATTATTATACATATTATTTTTCAGTAGATTAGGATGAACCGGAAGTCTGCACTTAAGTCTACGGCCCATTAGTAACTGCGCAGGAGAATCCAAATTTTCACGCGGCGTGTTTCTATAGCTCAACATATTTAAGTAAAAATCCGACTGACTTTCAATAGATTTTTTCAACATTTTTTTTACAGTTTGTACAGCTCTTTCACTTTTCCCATTAGATTGAGCATAGTAAGGAGACGACGTGATGTGACTAAATCCCCAATCATCAACAAATTGTTTAAAACTACGACACGCATACTGGGGCCCGTTATCAGATATCAACACTTCCGGTATACCATAACGAGCAAAATTTTCTTTCATGCTGTTTATGATTGACCCTGCCGAAGTGTCCTTTAACTGTGATACCTCTATAAACCCAGAATAATAATCTACTAAAATTAAATAATATTTTTTACCAAACTCAAATATATCAGTGCCTATTTTATTCCACGGCAAACATGGAATCGGCACTGGAATCATTGGTTCTTTCGTAGGTTTATTTAAATTCTCCTGGCACACTTTACATTTTCGTACAAAATCTTCAATATCTTTGCTAAGCCCGGGCCAAAATAAAACTTCTCGCGCTCGCCTCTTGCATCTGTCTATTCCTAAATGTCCATCATGAATTATTTTTAACATTTCTAACTTTAATGAGGATGGGATCACGACTTGTTTATTTTTAAATATCACTCCATCCACACAGTATAATTCGTCTTTTATAGAATAAAAATATTTCAAATAATCTGGTAGTTTATATTTACGTAAGGGCCATCCTTTATTTATATATAAAATTACATTTCTCAGCACATTATCTTTAGCCGTTTCGTTTTTCACTAGCGTTAGTTTATCTCGTGATATAGGCATATTATTAATTAACATTTTTATGTGACACAAAACAGCAGTACTAATTCTATCATCGTATAATTCAGGAAGAGGCGCGCGCGAAAGTGTGTCTGGAATAAACATAAATTTTCCCGGTTTGTAAATCACAATTAAATCATAGCCTTGTAATCTCAACATCATCCTTTGCAAGCGAGCTGGTATCGAATTCAAGGACTTTTTAAAAATGCTTTCTAACGGTTTATGATCCGATTCAATGATAACTCGACTTTTCCCATATATGTACTGATGAAATTTTTCGCATGCAAAAACGATAGCCAACATTTCTTTTTCTATCTGTGCATATCTGGTCTGAGTATCGGACAGTGTACGTGAAGCGTACTCTATAGGCCGCCCGCCTTGCAGTAACACAGCGCCAAGTGCCACACTACTGGCGTCCACAGACAACACTACTGGACTACTTACATCGTATAGAGCTAAAACTGGTGCATTGCACAGTAAATCCTTTAATTTTTCGAATGCAGTCCTGTGACCGTCCTCCCAACCCCACATTACATCTTTTTTTAATAATCTAGTTAAAACATAAGTGTGTTCGGAAAAATTTGGAATAAATTTTGAGAGATAGTTTACTGCCCCTAAAAATCTTTCTAGTGATTTTTTATCACTTGGTTCGGGCATATTCTTAACCGCCATTACTTTTTCTACGTCAGGTTTCATACCGTTTTTACCAAAGCAATGCCCCAAGTACGTAACTTCCTGAACACATATGCGACATTTGTCTTTATTAAATTTTAAGTTAATTTCGCGCGCCCTTTTAAACAATGCACTTAATCGCTGATCGTGTTCTGACTTCGAGCGACCCCAGCAGATTACATCGTCGATGAACGAATCAACACCCTCGAGACCTTCTAGGAGTTGTTTTACCTTTGCATGAAATATTTCAGACGAACAGTTTAAACCAAAAGGAAGGCGCAAATATTGATACCTGCCAAAAGGCGTTGAAAAGGTACAAAGATCAGAACTTTCGGGGTCTAATTTTATGGCCCAGAAACCAGATCTGGCATCTAAAACAGAAAAGAACTTGGCCCCATGAAGTTTCATTGCAATGTCATTAATCGTTGGCAGTTGGAAATGCGCGCGCTGAATAGCTAAGTTGAGCGGTCTAGGGTCTAGACATATACGTAGGGAACCGTTCTTTTTTGCCACTATCACTAGTGCATTAACCCATGGGGTTGGGTGAGAGACTTTTCTAATAACTTTTAACTCAGTCATTCTATTTAATTCTTCTAACAATTTATCACGCAATCCTAAGGGAACATTACGTCGAGCACATACAACCGGAGCTACCGATTTATCTACAACAATGTGATACTCTCCCGGCAAACACCCCAAACCCTCAAACAAATCTGAATTATCAGATTTTATATCATAAACTCTTTTAATTAACCCTAGTTCTATACACGCGCACCTACCCAACACGCTTTGACAATCCATGTTAGCAATTGCAAATTTTAAATTATATAATTTATTTTTAAACCACCATGATAAATAACAAATCCCTTTCAAAGGTATTAAATCACCACTATAAGATTGTAATCTAATTTTATCTTTAGATTTAATCAAATTAAAATCATAACCTAATGCCAAAAATCGTCCGAACGATAAAACATTAATGTCCGCGCCAGTGTCCAATTTAAATTTTTCACTGCCAAACTCACCTCTCAATGTTTCATACCAATCTTCCGAGGATAACATATTTACCTCAGACACTTGTAGCATCGATATATAGAACGACTCACCGTCGTCATCGCTGTTATCGCTACTACGCACAGCAATATCGTACATTTTGTTCACTTTCACTTGTTTATTCACTTTACACATTCTAGCAAAATGACCGTGATTTTCACACACATAACATCGCACCGAGATAGCCGGACACGATGCCGGTTCCGCGCACTGGCCGCCACACCTGCCGCACTGTGTCGTGGCGAGGCCTGGGCGAGGCCTGAACGGCCGGCCGCGGCGCCCGAGGCCTCGCCGGCTGCCGCTGCCGCCGCGAGTCCCATAGCCGCGTACATTTACCGCATCCACTTGTGGAAGCGCACACCCTTTGCTGGCACCGCTACCCTCCAGCATACGGCTGCTGTCACTCGATATTTCGTCAACTTGACAAATCTTCACGGCCTTATCTAAAGTCAACTCGTCTGTTCTCAATAGCCGATCTCGAACTATATTATTTTTAATGCCGCAAACGATGCGATCGCGAATCAATTCCTCCTCTAACAGTTTGAATTCGCACGATTTGGCCAACAATTTCAAAGCGGTGACATACTGATTTATAGATTCACAGGTTTCTTGATTTCTGGAGAAAAAACTATATCGCGCCAACGTAATGTTTGACTTCACTCCGAAATAGTTGTCGAATTTTTTAATTAGAATGGTGACGTCATCTCGGTCACTTTCATTTTCAAATGTAAATGTCTCGTAAACATCGAAACCATCGGGTCCTATTAAGTTGATCAACAAACTTGCTTGAACATCCCTTTTTTCGTTGTGCACTCCAGATGCTTTTAAAAATAGGCAAAACTGCGTCTTCCAACGTTTCCATGCGTCAGCCCGGCTGACGGAGCTGCCTTCCAGACTCAGTTCGGACGGTGGTCGCGCGTGCTCCATATTCAACTACTTATAACTTATTATTTTGGACTTGCTCACACAACACGCGACGTAAATTCCCTTTTTATTTTAATATCCCACCGCTGTCACCATGTAACGTAATGAAACCACAGAGTCTGGCAAACAACTGATTTATTAGAAAAACCCCACTACCTACATAATAATTATAATATAAATATAGAATTACCCACAACAATCTTTATTTTTTTGTACCGTGTCGTGACGGCAGAGTAGAATACAATTGTCACAATCCCAAATCTATCATTTGGGTGTCGTACAAGGCTACTAAGGATAAATCAGTGATGAAGAATGGGCAGCTGAGTTCCTCTTTTACCACCTAGCAATGTACTCCGACTTTTGTACACGATAAATGGCAACAGGCTCGCCACCTACTACATGGGACTTAACATAATTGGCGAAGCGTGGGTGCTGATTCACCTCTGCCTACCCCTTCGGGGATATAGGCGTGATTTATGTATGCATGTATTTTTTTTTGTAAAATTTAGATCCCCAATCATAATATTACAAAAAAGAAATTGTTAGCACAAAATGGTAATTTGAAAAAAATGGCGGACACTTTGAGCGACTTATATTGTAGAACAAATTCGACATAAGAATAAATAAATAAATATTTACATACACACACACCTATCATCTAGCCCAAAGTAAGTAGCCTAAGCACTTGTGTTATGGATACTAGATGACGGACATATTTTTAATATATAGACATATAAAATATACTACATAAACATATACACAACCATGACTCGGGAACAAACATTTGTGGTCATCACAAAGTTTGCCCCTACCAGGATTCGAACCCGGGACCTCTTGGCCAATACCCAGCAATCTGAGCATTCGACCAAGGCGGCCGTCAAGAATATCATCGTAATGTCGAAATAAAGAAGCTGCGACAGTAATAATGATACATTGAAGATGATAAGATGATACGAAGAAGATGATACGCAAAGCGTTACTGTACAATAGAAAGTGGAATCGGAGGACGATTACTCTTTTACGCGAACTTTTCCTGATCGCTATCGATCACTCAATATAGGTAGTTCGAAGAGCTGCCCTTCGACAAATTATGAACTTCACCAGTATATACAATAGGTACAATATTATTATATAATACGACGGAATACAGACGATATGGGTAAAGAAAATATAATTTTTGATGTGTAAGGCTTTATTTCTGTTCCGCGCTTTTATATTGCGTTCTTTTAAGTTTTTTTGTTAAGTTTAGTATTTATAATTTTTTTTTTATGTTAGACAGGGAAGCTCTTGCCCTTCATCTCACCTGATGGTAAGTGACGATAAGGGCCGAAGATGGAATCGAGCTTCATCTGGACCCCTCAACCACAGAGGGGCTGGCTATCTTATCACACATTGTCGGAACACAATTATGCTGTTAACATTATTATTATGGCGACAGATTTTGATAAGCTAGGTGTGGTAGCTAGCCAGGTGGACTTGAAAGAAGTCCTTGTTAAACATTTAAAATTGTTTTAAGGTGTATTGTGCTTAAGAAATCTTTAGAATGTAGTATAGCAGACTTCTAAAATCTCTTAAGAACAATAAATATTTTCGGAATGTAAAAATGTCAAATACTGGTAATGTATCATTATAGAAGTTAAATGGTTAAAAGAGTTAGGGCCTGTTTCACAATCGATAAGTAAGTTCGAAGTAGCTTACTTTGCAGTTCAATTGACATATATTTCATATTACAACTGTCAAATGATCTGCAAAGTAAGCTACTTAGAACTTACTTTTTGATTGTGAAACAGGCCCTTAATCAAATTCCGATAGCTTTACTTATTTTCGTATAAGTAATACGATAATTTTATACTAGGGTTACTCTTGACCGTAGCCTCCGTAGACGTCTCGTAGTATAGTTTTCTCTTGCCGCGATGCTACTACGGTTTTTGCTACGATGTAGCCTACGTTCGGTTGGAAGACAATGCAGTGGACGAATTTTTTGTATAACCTCAATGTACTTCGCCCAAAATTTAAAAAAAAAAAAAAAAAAAAAAAAAAAATGTTTATATAAAATGACGTTAAATTTGTCACTGTGACTATAATTACAAAATAAAATTGTAAAAAGTATTTTTTTATGACCTGAAATGCTTTAAAGGTGTACACAATAGTGCAGCTTTGGCGCACAAAAGCGCGCTACTTAGCACGTGTCCTGTATGTGTGGTGCGAAGCCCTACAAAGTTGTTCATCATCTGTCAACACCACGTTTGACGGCGATATCTGTTGCCAAGGACGCTTCCCGTTGCCTAGAAGACATTCTTGTCGTCGTCTTTAATATTAACCAATATGATTCAACTTTGTTCAGCGCGCGCATCAATGACGTTCATAACCATCCAATCACTCTGCCCAACTCCGGAACGCTAATTGACTTTTGTTGTTTATAGTCTTTTACTTATAAGTGTCATTTATTGTTTATTTTTATTGGTGTTTTTAGTGTTAAAGTATTTTTAGCTATAGTTTATGCAAAACGTAAGTGCAGTGCGTCCTAATCTAAGTCAGCCTATAGGGTCTCTTGAAAACAGCCTCGTGCAGTGTCACCTTTGTCCTCAACCCCGCTATTTTAAGGGACAGAGAGGATTGAATATTCATCTGGGTAAGTGTCACAAGGCTCTTAGCCAAAGTGTCAATGCCTGCTCTGCCCAGTTCACACCCGACGACTCTCCAATCACATCGCCTAATTTGTTCTCACAAACTCTCGCTGAGTATAAATGTAACATACCTCTGTTAAGACGTATCCCACGCGGCGCGCGTGTATCTGTTGCGAGAAAACTCGCAGAAGAGATACACGCTACCGTGAGCGAGAACTCAAAAGCGACATGGGAGCGTCTTCTCACGTTTCCTTTCCGCGTTTTACATGTATCCAAAGACCCCGCATCTCATTCGTCGGTTACATCTCGCGTTAAACAAAACTGTGCATCTTACAATATTCCGGCTTTTCAAGTTCGTTCACGCTCATTCAACAATCACACCATATTTAAATCTGTTGAAAACAAATTAAGCGATGGGGATATCAAGGGTGCCGCGCGCCTTCTGTTCTCAAGCGACTCTATAGCCCCTAATTCTGCCGACACCCTGTCCACTCTCAAAAGCAAGCACCCACAGAGGATCACCAACCTCGATTTACTTGACCGGCCGAGCAGCAATGACACACCACTTAATGTTTCCGCAGATGTGATACGCTTGGCAATTGCCTCATTTAACAGCGGCTCCGCCGGCGGATTAGACGGTCTTACACCCCAGCACTTAAAAGATTTGACATCTGTGAGCTGTGGCGATGCCGGTGAGTCGCTGCTGAAAGAGTTAACCTCATTAGCCAACATAATGCTCGCAGGTATTGTGAATCCCGAGGTTCTATGCGTTTTGTACGGGGCCAACCTCTGCGCTCTTAAGAAAAAGGATGGCGGAGTAAGACCCATAGCAGTCGGTACCACCTACCGCCGCCTCGTTGCCAAGACATGTTGCAGGGAGGTCATGGACAGCCTATCAAACTATTTCCAGCCAACCCAACTAGGTTTTGGCTCTAAATCAGGCTGCGAAGCTGCTGTTCATGCTCTCCGCACTTTCTTGGATAACCAGTGTGGAGAGGTTGTCCTCAAAGTCGACGTTAAAAATGCATTTAACTCTGTGGACCGGGGTGCACTATTAAACCAAGTAAAAAATAAAACTCCTTGTATCTACAACTTCCTTTGGCAGTGCTACAGCACACCATCAAATCTTCAATACAGAAATAACCACATCTCCTCTGAGGTAGGCTGCCAACAAGGCGACCCCCTCGGTCCGGCAATTTTTAGCCTAGCAATCCATCCAATAATACAGAAATTAAAATCCAAATTTAACGTGTGGTATCTTGACGATGGAACCCTAGGAGGCGATGCTAATTCAGTTCTTGATGACCTAAACATACTCATCAAAGAACTCAACGGTATAGGTCTGGAACTGAATTTCTCTAAATGTGAATTATTCATCTCAGATAATGTCGCAGAATATCATAGGAACGCTATAATCTCAAAATTTAATTCGTTGGCCCCCAATATTTTAACAATTAATAAACCCAATCTTCGTCTTCTCGGAGCACCTATTCTAGATGACTCCATCACAAGCTTTGTCCAAGAAAAAATTTCCAAATTCTCAGATAAATGTAGTAGACTTCTCGAAATCAATACTCACATGGCCTATGTTATTCTCCGCTTTTGTCTGTTCGTCCCTCAATTCACATATATCGTCCGGTCTAGTCAACTTTGGAAATTCCCCAATCTACTTTTGGAATTGGACAACAAATTAAAAGAAACTCTTTCTTCGGTCCTCAATATTCAATTGTGTGATCGCTCGTGGTGTCAAGCCTCTCTACCTGTTCGCCATGGAGGTTTAGGTATAAGGAAAATTTCAAGTGTTGCTCTTCCAGCCTTCTTGTCTTCTGTTCACAGGACAAGTAATTTAGTCGACAGGATTTTACTAAATAGTGTCAGTACCTATGAAGTGTCTCATTTAGCCGAGGCAAAGTCAACTTGGTCCGCGGCTTGCCCTGATCTAGGATTGCCAGCGTCCCCTTGCTCCCAAAGACAGTGGGACGAGCCACTCTGCAAATTGGTGCGGGAAGAACTCTTAAACACGTCATCCAATTCTGCAGATCGGGCTCGTCTCTTAGCTGTAGGGGAGTGGGAATCCGGGTTATGGCTGCAGGCTTTGCCATCGGCTAATATAGGGACACTTCTTGATCGCACTGCATTTCGAATTGCAACATGCCTGCGCCTAGGCATCGCCTGTAATGTCCCCCACCAATGCCGCTGTGGCATAATGGTCAATAATCTTGGTCACCATGGTCTCTCTTGCACAAGAAGTGCAGGCCGATTTAGAAGACATGCTGAGGTTAATGACATCATCCGCCGGGCCCTCGTAACTACCGGAATGCCCGCTGCTTTGGAGCCTAATGGCTTAGCACGGGATGATGGTAAGAGGCCTGACGGCATGACTCTCGTTCCCTGGAAGAAGGGAAAATGTCTGGTATGGGACGCCACTTGCGTGGACACTCTAGCAATGTCCCATATTCCAGCTACCTCAGCAATGTCCGGATCGGCTGCAGCTTCCGCTGAATCCCTTAAACGGCGCAAATACGCCGGTCTCTCAGGAGACTACCTATTTGAGCCGTTTGGGGTAGAGACTCTGGGACCATGGGGTCCAGGAGCTCACCGACTTTTTCGGGACATTACAAAGCGGCTACGTGAGACAGTAGGTGACAATAAGGCTGGTCTGTATTTCGCGCAAAAAATTAGCCTCGCCATTCAGCGAGGTAATGCAGCCAGCGTTATTGGTACACTTCCTGTCTCAGAAGACCTAGGCGAGGTTTTCTACCTTTAATTTAGCTTTTAGTCCCTTAGTTTTAAAACATTAATTGGTTTTGATTGTATATATAATGTGTATCTTACTTTTATAAAATAAAAAGTTAATTACAGACTTCCTACGTATACGCTATCTGCATTAAGTTGCCGTGAGTCTAATCTGCATTGAGTAAGAAATCCGTTCGTTCCTAATTCTTGTTCTAAAAAATAAAAACACAATCTTCAGGAAAGCAATCTTTAGATAATACAATCTTTACGTATATAATATTTAACTATCATAATTTTAGCTTCACTAAAGTAACCACCTGCTTTATTAAATCTAAGCCAAAAAATTGAGTACATTAATTCGTAGTAATTATTTTGCAAGGGCTACCAATATATGACCGTGTCTGTCTGTCGATTACATCGCAGTGAAGTTTTCTTTTATTAATACCAAGTAGGCATCGGGCGATATACGGCGGACATACTATTCAGATGACGCCTATAGACCTATAGATATATGGCAAATAGGTGACTTTCGACATACCCTCCAGGATAGGCCTGGAAGGATGCATTTACCACCTCACACCCCGTGCTCTTCGGGCATAGAAAAGCGGGCGTACATTGTTGAGATTATAAGCTGTTTCTTAGGGGTATGACCGCCGGGTGTTTCGCTGTACTGTAAAGGGCATCAGCCAGCATCAGTCGAGGTCTTTCAAACAAAGAAAGTTGATTTTACAGTACCTACATTCTAATACTAAGGATAGATCATTGATGAGGAATGTACCTGAAAATGTACCTACTGCGACTTTTGTGCCCGATAAATGGCAATAGGCTCGCCATCTATTACATGGGACCAAACATAATTGGCGAAACGCGGGTGCTAGTTCACCTCTGCCTACCCCTTGGGGTATATGGGCGTGATTTATGTATGTATGTATGTACATTCTTCTACCACGGTGTTATATTGGTGGCCTTCCGCCTGAGACCTCTCGGTTGTACATGATTGGTCCTTTGAGCCGGATTTGATTGAACCAGATACCTATAGGTTTACAGCCGACTGCTTCGTCTAAACCCAAGTCAAAAAAAATGTTTGATTTGTCAATAGCCCTCTGTAACACAGTTGAGATTGAGTTGAGAAAACTAAACCAATCAATTTGATTTTGAACATAGGTGGGTTTATGTCGTTTAATTATGTAAATAAAAATTATTCCCTGTACCAATATGACTATATATATTTCACTTCAGTGGCAATTTCACAATAAGAACCTAACACGCACTACAGCTACGCAACAGTTTTCAAGGAAAACTTAGAACTACATTACCGCTGGGAACAAAAGTTAAGTTTCAAAGTTGGACGAAACGAAGTGAAAGTACCTTATTACTCGAATCATCATGCTCCCTTATTACGCAAATATAAATATAAAAAAGCCAAGTTTTAATTGGATGAAACTTTTCTTTCTATAGAATTAATTCTTGAGAATTTTCCGTTTTCTATATTCGACAGCTTTAGTGCCATCGTGGCCTTCCGTAACGCGAAGCAACATAAACAAAACAGAATTATTATTATTACTTGCGTTTCCATTGTTTGATGTGTACTTGTGGATTAAATAATTAAAACGTATTGTTATTTAATGTATAAAAATCTCGTGTCACAGTTATCGAACTTCTGCGATACATATTGACCGATTTTTATGACACTTTTGTGTGTATTTTTGGTAGGTCTGAGAATAACTCGTAGGCTATTTTTTAAACTCCTAAAGCCAAAACAACGTTTGCGGGGTCAGCTATATAGTTTTATTATATTATTATTATAAACAAAGAAAAGAGCGAAGCAGACTGGTAAAACGAAGCGTCTCGACTCACGTGGCGGACAAACTTCAGCTAACACTTTTTGCACTGTTTAGTTTCGAGAGTTGGTTGTTGTCGTTAAGTTTAAGATATGTATCGATTGATATAGGTACGGTTGTGTCTGTTGGGGTCGCAGGGCGCGGTGTGCGAGCGCCCGCCGCCGGTCGCGAGCTTCTACTACCGGATGTGGGCTTTCGGACGGACACAATCGCACTAGTGCCAACTCGTCCTTTTCCCCTGTGCAACTGATGCGGCTATTCATATTTAATATTTACGAACTTTCCGTTTCCGCTGAAGTTTCGCTTTTACTTTTATTGGAAATGAAGAGTAGTGATTACGATGGTATTTTTGGAAACACTATTTGTGATTGATTTCTTGAATATTTCCTAAGGTTGTGTGTTAGTAAGTAGCAAATAAAAACCGGTCAACTGCGAGTCAGCTGTACAACCTAAACCCCTTGAGCAGTATGAATTATAGGAATGTTGTCATTACAATCACTCTCTCCGTTGATTGGTCTCCGGACATGATCCTTTCCGTCTCCATTCTAGGTTGCTCCTTTTCGGTGTTCTAGATGATATGAATCATAAGGGGTTGGTGGCTTGTTTAAGTTTGACCGTTAATAATGGAAAAGGAAACATATTGCGCCGTCCCCTTATAAACTGGGAACAGGACAGGAAATAGAAGAATTTTTCAGATTTCTAACCAAGTAGGTCCTGATGTTGGTAGTCTGCGTCTCTGATCTGATCATTCAACCAGGCCAATCGTCAAAATGAAATCATAACAATGAAAATAACACCGAAAGCTAATTGACGCGCCACCAGTAAATATGGGTATTGGCTATGCTTTAATTTACAAAGTTTTGTGGGTGATTGGGCGTCCGTTATTCGATCCGCCCGGCAGTGGACAGGGTTAATTAACGGAAGCCTAATTGATACAACATTGCAACAAATAGCTCTCGTTTCAAGTTTGTTATATAATGTCATTTATGATCATTCGTACAAATAAGCCAAGCTAGGTTTAAGCAGGCGTATTTGCAATTAGGTAATTGCAGTTCGTTTGTTTCCGAAATATTATTTTTATTTCTGGATCACGTTAGTTGTCCGTATTGTGTTCCCTATTTTAATACTTTGATTTTAATATGAACATTATATAAATTTTAGAAAAATTAATACAAAAATGTGGCGTAATTTTCTTTCCCTATTTTATTTATAAGCTTGTCTTCTATGCTGGCCTGGGAGCGAACAAATAACGTAGAATGGGCCAGCCTAACTCATCCCATGGGTGTCGTAAAAGTCGACTAAGGGAGATTGTAGGTAGACCAATAAGCACCTTGGGGCACCCGAATGGTGGAGGGCAAATCACCAACAACAGCATACCCAAAGAGGGTTGGTGTCAGGCAGGCGGCCGGCGTAAAACCTAAACCAAAACCTTGAGGAGTATGGATTGGAAATGTTGTTATTCCAATCACTCTCTCCGTTCATCGGTCTCTCGACATGGTCCATTCCGTCTCTTTTCTATACATTCATTCATCACTAGCGCCTTTCCAGTGTGATGGATGATATAAATAAAAAGGGAGTGGATGGCTTGTTGATGTCTGACCGATTTGAATGTAAGAGGAAACATATTGCGCCGACCCCAGATAAAAGTGTCCGTTTCGATTGCTCGGCCCCGACGGAGAATAAGAAAAGCGACATCATTAAGATTTAGTGCAAAAATGTGAAATTCTAATGGCCAAGAGCAAAAATGTTGATTTGCTGGTGACTGTTCGGAAGTTCAAACGTCTGGTTCAAACTTGGCCGCGTAGTTGAAACGCGGACAACTGCGCGGCCACGCAGTACTCCTTAACTAAACCTCGTAGAAGTCTAATTCTTTTTGTAAATTACAGGTTTTATTTTGTGAAAAAATGTGGAGGTAATTAAAGACCAAAGGCTTGATATTTTAGAAAATAATGAACATCAAAGTCGTGGCCGCGCCGTTAAGACTGCGGAGATTGTTTACTCCTAAGCTAAGCATCCTAGCAGGCTAATTCTTTTTGTGAATTACAGGTTTTATTTCGTGCAAAAATTCTTATTCTCATTCGTAGCCGAGCAATCGTAACGGACACAGATAAAATGGTACAGGCCAGGGGGAGATGAAGATTGTGATTTCATGTAAGGAACTTAGAATTTATTAAGTGCTGCGAAAAATACTCGACACTGTATGTATTCATTTAGGTATCCTAAAAAACACACACAAACATGCCGTTCAGATTTTCCGATGGCACCAATCACAACTTTTGCAATCAAAACCTCGCAGTTGCATATTGGAAAGTTCAAATAAGCGAAGGTTTTATTTCATTGGTTTTTTTATGTAACTCTTTATTGCACTTTAAATAAAATAACAACAAATTTACAGAAAAACGGTTTGCAAGGGCGAACTTATCTCTATAAGAGATCTGTTCCAGTCAACCCTAAACGTCAATGAGATATTATGTCAGTACGTGGGAGACGCGACAGTGCATTACAAAATAAATATTATAAATAGTCCTTAATAACTTACAAAACTTACTAAATATATCTATCTATACTATAATACATACAAAATACATAATATATAAAGCTTAATATAAACAAAGAAAATATACTTACTACATATAAACTATATTACCGAATGTGATATACTGACTGAAAATTTAATAAAATATATAAAATGGACTTTATAGAGTCTAACTGAAAGTATTTTTTAAATTTATACTTAAAAGCATTAGCCGAAGGACTCTCTTGAATATCAGTAGGAAGCCTATTCCATAGTTGAGCAGCGCGAACAGTAAACGAGTGAGAATAGTTATTTGTTGTACGTGAGTGCAATGTTGTTTTTTAACCGCGTGCTCAATTTTGATGACCGAGCTAGCGAAGGATTCTAAAATTGAATCACGAGCGTAGCGAGTGATTCAAAAATTAGAATCCTGAGCGATACCGAGGGAATCAAAAGAGCACAAGGTGAAAAATCTTTGCACTCGAGTGCAACACGTAACTTTTCATCCCCCCCAACGAGGAAATTCCAAAATACAAAAAAAAAATACAATCACAGCAGTTTCTGTTTTCACCCAGAAACTTCCACAACACCCTCCCATTAACCCAAACACACTCTCAACACCCACCCAGAAACACCCACAATATTCACACCCATCCACTCAGACACACCCAAAAAACACCCATTCACCCAGAAACACCCACAAAACACCCATTCACCCAGAGAAACCCACAAAATACCCATTCACCCAGAAACACCCACAAAACACCCATTTACCCAGAAACACCCAAAAAACACCCATTCACCCAGAAACACACACAAAACACTCATTCACCCAGAAACACCCACAAAACACCCATTCACCCAGAAACACCCACAAAACACCCAATCACACCCAAAAAACACTCAATCACCCAGAAACACCCACAAAACACCTAATCACACCCAAAAAAAAACCAATCACCCAGAAACACCCAAAATACTCACCTATCCATTCAGACACACCCACAAAAACCCATTCACACCAACAAAACACCCATTCACCTAGACACACCCTCAAAATACCCATTCACCCAGACACACCTCCAACAGCCACCCATCCACCCAGCCACACCCGCAACATTCATCCAGACACACCTGTAAGTCCCTAATAAAAATTACCGTCCCTAATGGAGTTCCGAGATGGTCAATCAGGTTGAGTCAAGCACGTTGATTTTCTGTATGTTTTTGTTCCGTTGCTAGCGTGAACAAATCAAACAGACCTAAAAAGCTTTTAAATGCTTGACTCAAGCATCCAGCAAGCGTTGTAGACGATCAAAATGTTTAAAGCAAGATTAACGCCAAGCTGATTGACCGTCACGGAACTCCTAGGTTTTAACAAATTTGTGACGTGAAAAGAAAATGGCGCGCGCAAAGCAAATTACAAAAAAAGTACACCATGAAGGTTCCGAGTCTTAGTTTTTAACAAATTAAAATAGGTTGCATGACAATTTCGGCACCATGGAGGTAGAACGCTTTTTCCGAGATGGTGGGATGAAAAATTATTTTTCATCCCACCATCTCGGAAAAAGCGTTTTTGCTCTTCGATATCTGAGTGCAAAAGCCGTTTTTATCCTCTAGAGGTTAAAGTAAATTTGAATTTAGAACATCGTGTGCAATGAGTTTGTGAATTCAAAACATCATTATACATATTTATTTCTACCTCCATGGTGCCGAAATTGTCATGCAACCTATTTTAATTTGTTAAAAACTCAGACTCGGAACCTTCTTGGTGTACTTTTTTTGTAATTTGCTTTGCGCGCGCCATTTTATTTTCACGTCATAAATTTGTTAAAACCTTGGAGTTCCGTGACGGTCAATCAGCTTGGCGTCAATCTTGCTTTTAACATTTTGATCGTCTACAATGCTTGCTTGATGCTTGAGCCAAGCGTTTAAAAGCTTTTTAGGTTTGTTTGATTTGTTTACGCTAGCAACGGAATAAAACATACAGAAAATCAACGTGCTTGACTCAAGCTGATTGACCGTCTCGGAACTCCATTAGGGACGGTAATTTTTATTAGGTACTTACAGGTGTGTCTGGATAAATTTTGCGGGTGTGGCTGGGTGGATGGGTGGGTGTTGGAGGTGTGTCTGGGTGAATGGGTGTTTTGTGGGTGTGTCTAGGTGAATTGGTGTTTTGTGGGTGTGTCTGGGTGAATGGGTGTTTTGTGAGTTTGTCTGAATGGATGGGTGAGTATTGTGGGTGTGACTGGGTGGAAGTTGTGGGTGTCTGAATGGATGTTGTGGGTGTGTCTGGGTGATTCAATATTTTGTGGGTGTTTCTGGGTGAATGGGTGTTTTGTGGGTGTTTCTGGGTGAATGGGTGTTTTGTGGGTGTTTCTGGGTGAATGGGTGTTTTGTGGGTGTTTCTGGGTGAATGGGTGTTTTGTGGGTGTTTCTGGGTAAATGGGTGTTTTGTGTGTGTTTCTGGGTGAATGGGTGTTTTTTGGGTGTTTCTGGGTAAATAGATGTTTTGTGGGTGTTTCTGGGTGAATGGGTGTTTTGTGGGTGTTTCTGGGTGAATGGGTGTTTGTTGGGTGTTTCTGGGTGAATGGGTGTTTTTTGGGTGTGTCTGAGTGGATGGGTGTGTATTGCGGGTGTGAATGTTGTGGGTGTTTCTGGGTGGGTGTTGAGAGTGTGTTTGGGTTAATGGGAGGGTGTTGTGGAAGTTTCTGGGTGAAAACAGAAACTGTTGTGATTGTATTTTTTTTGTATTTTGCGATTTCCTCGTTGGGGGGGATAAAAAGTTACGTGTTGCACTCGAGTGCAAAGATTTTTCACCTTGTGCTCTTTTGATTCCCTCGCTATCGCTCAGGATTCTGATTTTTGAATCACTCGCTACGCTCGTGATTCAATTTTAGAATCCTTCGCTAGCTCGGTCATCAAAATTGAGCACGCGGTTAAAAAACAACTTTGCACTCACGTACAACAAATAACTATAGTGTTTTTATGAACTATCTACACTGTTGTCTTTTATACTTTTTATTATTAAGCATTCATCACCACTTCGTTGGATTCCAGTCCATCTATACCTTTCCAGTGTCTAAGGGCTTCAGTCTCGACATACATAACCACCGCTTGTCGATCGTTATCGGTCTATAAATTCATAACAATAAAATATAATTATAATCCACTTTTTCGCAGTCTCGACAGTTCAAATATCGATTTTTTTGCTATGGTATCGAAAATAACTTATCGGGCAGTCACAAAGGCTCGATTAGATAAGTAATCAATGGAAATCATTATTGTGACATTTATTTTCGATACAATAGCAAAAAAAACGATATTTGAACTGTGAGACTACGAAAAGTCGATATGTTTTGTTGCTATTTTATCAACCAACAACGATCGATAAGCGGTGGTAATGTATGTCCAGACTGCAGCCCCTGGGCAGGCGAATGAGTATTGAGTATCATGTCCAGTTATCCCCAACGGAATATTAAATATGGATTTATAAACGGCTTCAGCTAAGTACCTACTTAAATTATTTTAATGTGTGAGCGATGCCCGCGACTAAGCCGCTCTGGAGCAGTGCCAGCGGTTAAACAATGGCTCTGGCTGAGCGAGAGGCTCTTGTCACGATATAATATGATAACTGAGATGAGCAACCTTGAGGTCTTTAGAACATCAGCTTGCTGCCAAACAGATGAAGCTGTACGGTGGAGTCTCGCGCAAAGCATATACCTGTCGTGTCGATGTCAAAACTATCATACATACATACATAAATGACGCTTATATCCTCGAAGGGGTAGGGTAGGGGGTAGGGTAAGGGGGGAGGTGATTCAACACCCATGTTTCGCCAATTAGATAAGGTCCCACGTAATAGGTGGAGAGCCTATTGCCATTTATCGGGCATGGAAATCGCATTGCCAGTACATTGCCAGGTGCCATAAGAGCAGCGCTGCTACCGATTACCCTCAGTCGCCCTGTACAACTCCCGCGGGATAGATGGGGGTGGTGGCAATTGTAATCTGCTCTGCCACGCACATGGCACGATGTCAAAACTATGCTATTAAAATAGGTTATTTTGTAGTTATACTGCCGACCTCAGAGACATCAATTAAATGTTAAAAAAAAATATTTAAATCTAGACCATAGACCCGGCAAGATGACCCGGCAATAGCACCTAGTTTTGAATTGTATTTTTTTTTGCATTAATACTCATTAGCGTTAATTGATGTCTCCGAGTGCGGCAGAAACAATTTTTACGACTTGTTTAAATTTCAGTACTTGGTTTTTATAGTGTTCGTTCGTCAACGTACCAGCGAAAGGTTACGAGGCCTCGTAACCCTTTACGCGTGCATTCTGATCAGACAGGGCGACATTTTATCGCCGACACTAATTTTTAACGTGCTTTATTGGTAGTTTAATGGTTAACATTAACGTTTAGTGTAATGCCCCATTACGGCACGTACTTAACAAATTAAACAGTTGTCGCGGATGAAACTTGTTAAATTAAACCAATTTCTTAGAAATTAAGCTGTTGCAATTATATGCTTATACCTATAGAATAATAAGGGACAAAATTAATTTTACCGTCCTTTGATTTGAAATAAATGTACATTATGTATATTATTATTTTTGATTTTAATTTCAACATTATAAAAATTAGTACAAAGATTTTGGTGGTTTGAAAAAGAATTTCGAAAAATTATGATCTTGAGGCGGGAATTCATAATTATTCGAAATTATTTTTACATACTCTTCTTCTCCCTGCCCTGTTCCCAGTCTATCTGGGGTCGGCGCAGTATGTTTCCTCTTCCATTCATATGTCCGACGCCATCAAGCCATCTAATCCCTTTTGATTCATATCATCCATCCCACCGTAATGGTGTTAGTGATGAATAGAAGTATAGTATAGTATAGAAAAGAGACTGAACGGACCATGTCGAGAGACCCATGAACGGAGAGAGTGATTAGAATGACAACATTCCATTCCATACTGCTCAAGGTTTTGGCTTAGGTTTTACAGCCGGCCGCCTGCCTGACACCAACCCTCTTTGGGTACGCTGTTGTTGGTGGTTTGCCCTCCACCATTCGGGTGCCCCAAGGTGCTTATTGGTCTACACCGGGCAATCTCCCTTAGTCGACTCTTACGACACCCACGGGATGAGTTGGGGCTGGCTTATTCTACGTTTTTTGTTCGCTCCCAGGCCAGCATAGGAGAGTTAAATTATTTTTACATACATACATACATAAATCACGCCTATATTCCCAAAGGGGTAGGCAGAGGTGAACTAGCACCCACGTTTCGCCAATTATGTTAGGTCCCATGTAATAGGTGGCGAGCCTATTGCCATTTATCGGGCACAAAAGTCGCAGTACATTGCTATTGCTGGGTGGTATAAGAGGAACGCTGCTGCCCATTCTTCATCATTGATTTATCCTTAGTCGCCTTGTACGACACCCACGGGAGAGATTTGGGGTGGTGACAATTGTATTCTACTCTGCCGTCACCACAGGGCACGCAATTTTTTTTTCTAACCACCAAAATCTTTGTACAAATTTTTCTAACATTCATATAATGTTAAAATTAGAATCGAATACATTATAAAAATGTTAGAGAAATTTGTACAAAGAATATTTGTACAAGTTCGAAAATTTTTCTTGATGCGGGAATCGAACCCGCGTCCACTGCAATCCTGGCAGGTGCCTCCGCTCGGCCTTTCTAACCACAATATTCTTTGTACTATTATTTTCCCGCGTCGATCCGGTTGCTTGTTGTTGTTGAATTTTTAGTACAGACAAAACAAAATACGGTTGGTACGATCCGCTGATGAACTATTCATAGGTAGGGCACACGCAATTTTAAAACATGCCGCTCCTACGGTCTGCTAACAGATTATTATTCATGGGTTTGAAAATGCCTTAACACTAAACTAGGAACGATACGATACACCTTGATTTTTCAATTATATTGATTTTCAATTACAATTGTACTATTTTTTAATTTTCTTATGTTAAACAGGGAAGCTTTTGGCTTCCATCTCACCTGATGGTAAGTGTCGATAAGAGCTGAAGATGGATTCGAGCTTCACCTGGAACCCTCAACCACAGAGGGGCTGGCTACCTTATCACAAATTGTAGAAACAAAATGAGACTGTTATTATTATTATGGCGTCGCATTTTGATTAAAGTAAAAAATTTGGCAATTTGTATAAAAGTCCATACTGGCCGAATGATGTGATTTGTATCATAATAATTATCAACTGCTTAGTTGAAGGTCGCGAAAAAGAAACTTCCGAAGTGCGCGACAGTATACTTCCGAGGCTTAGATACTTCATGCTTGATAGCAAATATTTATGTTCATGACGCCAAACTTCCAAGAGCTTTTGCACAACCAATTAAGTATGTAAGTAAAATTATTAATAGCCTATAAACTTCCACGGTATTTGGTTTCCGGAGCTTACTACTGGAATGTACATACATACATAAATCACGCATATATCCCCGAAGGGGTAGGCAGAGGTGAACTAGCACCCACGTTTCGCCAGTTATGTTAGGTCCCATGTAATAGGTGGCGAGCCTATTGCCATTTATTGGGCACAAAAGTCGCAGTACATTGCTATTGCTAGGTGGTACAAGAGGAACGCTGCTGCCCATTCCTCATCACTGATTTATCCTTAGTCGCCTTGTACGACACCCACGGGAGAGATTTGGGGTGGTGACAATTGTATTCTACTCTGCCGTCACCACACGGCTTACATAATTAAAATAATTACTGGAATGTAATTATTTTAATTATGTAATACATTGTTGGTTTGCATGCTGCTGAGGTGACAGCGAGGGGTGTAGCAGCTAAATCCTTATAGACATTAGTAAATTACCTCGGCTTGTCTAGAACTTTCGTAAGTTCTATCCTAATCTTACCAAATATTTCTCTCTCTCTCTCTCTTACCCAACTTCTCTCTCTGTCCAGCCAGGCAGAGGGGGATGATGGGGGTCAGGTAATCACAATGTCTAAGCGCTGCGCGTGAATTTCCTCTGTACTTTATTCACTTTAAACCTGATACCCGTCGAGTGTATCCATGGAATGCGAAGAGCTTTTGAAAATCATACAGAAATCACTCGGAGTCGACACAGTAGCTATATGGTGTTGAAAACATGCACAGATATCAACCGAGTATGGTGTATGGTATTTATGGTGCCTTAACAAATAATCACAGAAAACGAAAAGCTTCCGTGGTCTAGTGACTCGCCCACCGGATTTAAGATCTGTAGGTCCCGCGGGTTCGAACCCCAGGGGAGTACAATACAAATTTGTAATCAGTTAAGTTGGTGGTAGGACTTTATTCAAGGCCCCTGGCTAGCTACCACCATCTTATTAAAATCTCATCGCCATTATAATAACATTTAGAGCATTATTGTGTTTTGACAATTTGTGATAAGATAGCCAGTCCTCTGTGGTTGAGGGTTCCAGGAGAAACTCTATTCCATCTTCGGCCCTTACCGTCACTTACCATTAGGTGAGATGAAGGTTAAGAGCTGTCTAGCATAAAAAAACGTCCTTCATTTACATAATAAAGTTGTGAACTTCACACTTTTTGGCCACAAGATAATATCACGATTGTGAGATGGCTCCAGTCATTCCGTCCACGAAGGGTCGGTGAATTCATTAGCAGGTACTCAACTGGCTGAATTAATTTCACAGTTGGGTGTCAACTAAGAGCGCCGGTTAGTCAATGTCAAACGACTGACGATTTAAATAATTTACAAATGGGGACTCCTTATTTGCTGTTAATAAACATCTGCCGGTCGGCTGTTTTAAACTTTATTAACTTTACTTTGTCCAAAAGTTTGATCAGAAAATCACTCTACTACAGAATTTATAAAAACATTAAATAGACAATATAAAATCAGTGAAGATTGCACCACAAACATGGTCGGTCACAGACGAATCAAAACATAAAAAATTAGGAAAAGAAGAATTAGGTACAACAGATTTGTTTCTTGTTGTGTAATTGTTTTAAAACGGAGTGTTTCCATTGTTTTTCCGACAGTTCGTATATAGCGGCAAAGTAAACAGTTTATAAGTACGAATAAATCGGTTTAGCGAATCCTTTCTATCCACAGTTTTAAACCGAAACATCAAGTGAGATTAAAGTCGAGCATTTCTTTTTTTAACATTGCACTGTATTTTTAAAGGAGCTATGAAGGTGAACGGAGTAGATGTTACGTTCGATCTCTAATAAAATATTAAAAGGGCAGCTCCGAAACATGGAATTAGGTACAGTTTTTTCTTCTAATGATATAGTATTCTACCTCCAACGTTCGTTTCTTGAACCCATCTAAAACTTATTGTAAATATTAACCTGAGCCACACTCGCGATCCTGACGATCCCAACCAATAAAATATGACTCAAAATTTTGTGTGCACTTGTGGCCGCCTCTTAATGTACCCACTCCTGGGGCACAGGCCTTCCCTATGAATGGAAAAATATAGGGAGAATGAGCCATGGCTTATTATAACCCACCACGCTGGCCCAGTGCTGATTACAACTGTATCCGGGACCCAAAGAGGGTTGGTGTCAGACAGGCGGCCGGCTGTAAAACCTAAGCCAAAACCTTGAGCAGTAAGAATTAGAATGTTGTCATTCCAATCACTCTCTCCGTTAATCGGTCTCTCGAAATGGTCCGTTTCGTCCGGGTCTTTTCTATACTATCGTTCATCACTAGCACCATTCCGGTGTGATAAATGAATCAAACGGAAGTGGATGGTTTGATGACGTCTGACCGACATGAATTGAAGAGGAAACGTACTGCGCCGATCCCAGTGCATTGTTTTGCTCATTGTTTCAAATTGTACAATTAATCATTGTGTACTTAATGTTTTAACCACAGTGTCAATATTGCAACAACAACTTTTGATGTTTGTTCTGCAAAGATTTGTTGAGATACTCAATTCAAATGATAAAGTTCCATTAGAATCTTATATTTGGAGGTCAGATGAAGTGTCCTTTTTTGGTTAGTTTTCTCTAATAGATCATTCAAGAGATACAAGTGACACTGACTTGCCCTGTCTGTCAGAATCATTTTCAAAAGGAAAATAAGGTTTGAGCAGGGTTGCCCGATTCTTTTCCCTTTAGCGCCTTTTCCTGAGCGCAATAACATTGTGTGCGAGATCGTCTGTAGGCGCATCCAAGCCCACGAACCTATCTTCTATTGGATAACATTACAAAATTTTTTTTGAAGGACCTAGGCTGTTGGCCGTCAGTCCTTTACAGCATCTACCGGGTTTTTTGGGGAAGGCGAAGACCTTGACCTAAAGCCAAACGCCTTGCAGTCGAGCACTCCCTGTGAGGGTGCCTTCACGGCAGGGGGACGGCATCTCCCGAGGGAGGTATACTGCCGCGGAGAGCCTCACAGGGCGCCCGAGTCGGAGCTTGAACAAAATTCACAAACAAGAGCCCAATCTACAATGGTACATTCAAATGTGAATATGAAATGAGTCGTCGTTACAAGGGTACGCGAATCAATAGTAACAGCAGCGTACTATTGTAATGAATATTCCCGAACTAATTCGGACACTGATAAAGGTTTTGAAATCACCATATTATATAAAGAGAAAGAACATGATGCCAGAGGCCAATCGGCGAAGTTGTTATTGAATATTTATAATTAATTGAATATTTAGACAAAAGAACGTTCTTTACACCAGGGGTAAATATAGTCACGCCGCTGTCGTTATTGTAAAAATATACACATTTTTAGTTACTTTCCTAATAAATTACCTACTATTTTAGGTGAAAATGGAGACAGTTTTACGACAACTAGTGTCTGTGCATTATCACAGCTTGAAACAAGTTTTAACTTCACTAAACAGTTATACAAACACATCATAATGTGGTTTTGATTTACGAATCTAATCGTCGTTTAATTACGATTTATGAAAAGTGATAATGTCAAAAAGAATGAACACAACGAGGTGCTAAGGCATTTACCTACTTTCACATCCATTATCATTTATTATTTATAAATACAACGAATTATTTTGTCGGTAAATTATCAAGCCATCTACGTGTTTATCTAGCGTAACTATTGAACAGTTGGTTACCAGCACAATAATAAACAGATGATATTATTTACTAAAAAATTAACATGCTTATCTTCCCTTACCTTACTTGACAAATTATAACTAACTTGGTTTTAATTTGTCTTAATTTTGCCACAAGTTAGTTAATAAATAATTAACAAAAAAAAATAAAGGTCAAAAAAATATATTCGGCCTGATGGTAAACATCATTTTTCTAAATAACAAATTGAAATAAACAAAGAACAGAAAATTTAGTAATTTTTTTTATTGTAAGACAAGATTAGGACACTAGTTTGTTGAGACTCAAGCCAGTGCGACTCACTCAATAAGCATAAAACTCAATTAACTACGTAATGGATTTATAGAATCACCCGACAGTGTGTAAAGAGAGTCATCTGAAGCATTATCTGAAAACAAAATTTCGAGTCAAGTCTATCAATCAGCAAAAGGAAAGTTGTTTACCAACTATTCGTATAACTTAAATATTTCTTAGAAGAACTTCCCTTTGCCGTAATGACGAAATCCTCCGGAACTGGGAGCGGACGGCGGCCTAGTTCCGGCCGACGTCGGTCGCCGGAATAAAGCTCAGGAAAATAATAGCCGTTTCCTGTGCTTTGCCATGTTGTTTTTTACTTGGGTTTATTTTTAACCCCGAAGGGGAAGGCAGAGGTGTATTAACACCCACGTTTCGCCAATTATGCTAGGTCCCATGTATATAGGTGGAAAGCTTATTGCTAACTATCAAACACGCAATATTGCTAGGTGTGAGAAGAGGAACGCTGCTGCCCATTGGGTGAGTCATTTTTTCGTTCCAAGATCAAAATGAATTAAATAAAATTTTTTTTTGTTAGCCTATAAGATCCCACTGCTGGGCAAAGGCCTCTCCCGCAGCTCTCCATCTCGAGCGATCCTGAGCCAATTCCGTCCATGTCTTACAGTATGCCTCCAGATCGTCTCTCCACCTCTTTCTAGGTCGACCTCGATGCCTTTGAAAATCCTGAGGTGACCCTTCTGTGGTGACCTTTGCCCAACGATCTGGATGCATACGGCGGCATAATTTGGTTTAAAAGTATAAAATCACACAACAAAAAACGGAACAGTAGAGTGGTAAGAGGTGTCATATTCGTAATATATAGAAAATACTCTTATGAAAGTATACTGATTATTAGAAAAGGTTTAACGGTCCTCGTTAAACGTAGAACTTGAAAAGTCTTAGTCATTATAACTTTGTACGGAAATAGTAAAAAAAAAAAACAACATCGAGTCATATTTCCTTAAAAAAAATATATTTTCCTAAAAAGATTTTGACGAAAAGTTGTAATAAGTACCGGACACAGGCGCTTGTAGTCTCGTAGTACCTACGCTGTTATATTTCAATTATGGCTTACTGCCGCACTCAGAGACGTCAATTAACGATAATGAGTACTGAATGTCAAAAAATGACAATTCAAAACTAGTCTCTATTCTCGTCAGGTCTTTGGTCTAAATTTAAATGAAAATTTTTGACATTAAGTACTCATTAAAGTTATTTGAGGTCTCTGAGTGCGGCAGTCAATGTTTTACTATGTTCATAGATAGGCCGCGTAGCGTTTCAGAATCAAGATAAGCGATTTATAAAGCAAAGTGTAGAAGTCGACTAGCATAAATAAAAGACAATGACAGCACAGAAACATAAATATGGCGCATTAGACAGATTGCCTGCAAGCCTACTTTTCGCGTGTCCACAGGGCTTAATGAATCACCAGAACCGGGCGCTGGCCTAATGACGCCATGTCTCGTTGAACAAATCTAAAGGGAACAGAAACAACATGTTCCGACTCCACTTAATCCATTATGAATGTCAAGTGCTGCGTGTGGTACTGCCGACTGAAGGTCAGGAGTCGTATTGTGATTCGGAATCAAATTGAAATGTATATAGTTAGCAAGTGATGAGTTGTGGAATTGCAGAATTTCGCGAAACAGTGGGGAAGAGGAGAATAATGGAAAGGCCCGCTGCATTCGCGATTAAAATAGTTTGTGGCACTTGGTGGTTCCCACTGACCGCTCAAAAAAAATCCCAACGATTCGCCCGGAAAACGGAAACTAAAGAAAGGCCGTGCTGGATTGTATCCCTTCGGGGTTGAATAGACGTAATTTTTGACGAACAGCCCTATAGAAATTTGTATAATTAACAATATTATAATACCAATATATTAATGTACACTTTATTTGGATGATAAATCATAGAGATACTCTATAACATTAGCAACATTTGGTTTTTGACAAGGTTTATTAAAAAAGCACTGGTATTTATTGTTATTAGATAACAAAGTTAAAACGGCGGCCACGTTTCATGTTTTGATTTATTTACGTTCTGCGGCCATTTCTCGCTTATTGTGCCAACCGCAGCGGGTAATAAAGCACAGTTAATTGTGCGCGGTATTCACTACGTCTAACAATACATTCCCAATACAGATGTAAAGCGAACGCGCTGAACAGATGAAGCCGCAAACCAATCACTCACTGAAGTTATGCAAGTTAATGAGGTTACACAAAACTAACGAACGCTCAAACAATAATTATGTAGGTACCCAGACTTCTACTATATAAGGTCTGAAGTCCTGTGAAAAAAAAATACGTTTCAAATGTAACACACATTTCGAAATAACGAGTATCGACATTTGTGATTACTAAGTGAAGTTCTGCAATGCGCGCTTCGTTCAATATAATGAAACAGATATGTAGTGAATATGTTATTTTAATTTTATAGACGTAATCCTGCAATACCTACCAATTCCGAACAAAACCTGAAAATCACTTCAATAAACGCTGAAACCACATCCCAAGTATGATACTAGAAAAGCTTTTCCCTGATTCGGTTTTAAATGAGTGGTTCTGTGTTCAGTTACGCCTAAAGGTTTCTATTACAAAAAGGTTTCAAATGATGATTAAATTTGCAGATAATAGTGGGAAGCGTCAGTGTAATGAGCTACAGCATTTCTTCTTCCCTGACTTGAGCCCAGCCTATTTGGGGTTGGCGCAGTATGTTTCCTCTTCAATTCATATCGGTTGAGGTAAAAACGTTTTCAGGTATTAATTGGTTTAGTATGAGGGGGACGTGTGTCTGAAACCATAACAACGTAAAGATACCCATTTTTGCGGGTTCAAAATTTTATGGAGACACTTTTTCCTTCAAATAAACCTGCGCAGACGACCGTCATTTTGATTCAACTTACGCGCCGGGAAGTAATACCTACGCTTGTTTGCTTCATTGAAGTGTAACTAACCTTACCAAGGAACCGAAACAGTTTCATTTGAATTCACCTGTGACTCGCATTGAAGGAAGAGGAAAATGATTTTTTTCCCAATATGTTTGATTTATCGATCGGCACATCGTTACAGAATGTTCCATTCATCATAACTGTGTATGTACTTTAAAATATAGAGTAAAATATTTGTCCCTATAATGTTCTAAGCCACGCGTGGCCTTTAAAATACCTTCTCTATGTATCTAACATAGAGAAGGTATTTGAAAATTATAATATATTCAGGTGACATATATCTCGCCACAATGCACATGGCATAGCAATTTTATGATATAATTGAAGGAGTGCCCCCGCTAATAGGATTTGTCCATTACACCGGAGTGGTGGCCGGTATGCGCATTACGACGCAGTCCGCATTACAATAAACCCGGAAATATGAAATTAAATCACGCATGGACACGCTATGAAAATACCCAAGGAGGGTTGGTGTCAAGCAGGCGGCCGGCAGTGAAATCTAAGCCAAAATCTTGAGCAGTGTAGAAAGGAATGTTGTAATCCCAATCACTCTCCGTTCATTGGTCTCTTCACTCACTCTTTCACACATCACTTTTCTATACATTAAATTTATTTCATCACCAGCACTTTTTCGGTGTGATGGATGATATGGATACACTTTTCTTTGTAATTATTTTTCTGATATGTACCTACATGATGTTCAAATAAAAATTAAAAAACAAACCAAATGCACGCCGGGTATTTGTAAAAATACCTGCTTTGGATTTTAGAAATTAATTTCTATATCGCCAGGGTTTCCGTTAGCTTACAACGTGAAGTGTAAAGGTTAGAGCAATTTCGGCAAATAAACTAACTTTTTGGTTAGCCGAATGGTCTAGGTCTAGGCATTAGGCAACCACTTAGATTGCATAGGACGCAGGTTTAACGGTCCTGTAGGCCAACCATGGTACGAGGACAAAATCTCTCTCCACCACTTGACAGTGTTTTGTGTCTACGGGGCCTGACGCAGTAGTATTTTTTCTAAATTTTCCTAACCTCTTTTTCTTTGAAGTAAGTCTTATTGTCATCAATTTAGAGCACACAATGTTTTCTATGTACTGTTTGATTTTTGTGTCTCTAGTATTACATGAGTGCCATTTAAATTATAAAAATGAAATAAGTTATGTGTCTGTTATTATAAATTTCACGCATGACTACATAAAAAGAGATTGCGTGTCGCGTTAGGTAGCGGTGTGTTTAGGTTAAACATTAATATTGTAGTCTAATAGATTATACATGTACTGGAAACATTAATTAAGATAGTGTCACATTAAGTTAATTAGGGTTAGTCTTTGTGAGCCAGGTAGTGGGAGGACAATTTAAATCTAACTCAATGCTGTATTTGGTTTACAACCGAAATTCGTAGCATAAAACCGTAAAATAGACATTACCTCTTTAACTCAGTACACACTGCCGCACAAATAAACATCAATTAACCTCAATGAGTACTTAATACAAAAAGACCCGGCAAGAATAGTTTTGAATTGATTTTTTTTGTATAAAATACCTACTCATTAACGTTAATTGACGTATATGAGTGCGACAGAAGTGCTATTCATAGGATTTATTATCACTAACCCTTTCATGTCCTCACTACTGTGACTCAGGCTTTCCCTATGGATGAAAGAATATAAAACAATGTGCAGAAAACAATGCAAAATTTTTGCCATATACTTGTGCAATAAAAGCTTTATAAAAGCTCTCCAGGGCAAATAGTGGATGTCCCAATCTGGTAATAAAATATCTGTAATTAGTATCATTAGTAAGCTGAGAAAGCCCAGACGGGGCGTTATTTGGTCCGGCGCATAGCTTAATTAAGGCTTACAAAGAAAATTAGGCCAGAAAAAGGATAAAAATTATAGTCTTGTTGCTCGATGATATTTTTCTTGGTATTAAAATAAGTTGTAAGTCTTAGTTTCAAAATAAGTTGCATTTCAAAATAAGAGACTTCACAAACACCTAAAATAATCATGTTCAAATGAATACCCTAGGGGAGCTCGCTAGCGCAGTGGCACGGTGCGCTGGGCCTGCGATTGCGTAAACTAAGCAAGTTCGCTAAGGCCGGTCATAGGATGGGTGACCAAAAATTTATAATCGCGAGTTCCTCCGTGCTTCGGAAGGCACGTTAAGCCGGTGGTCCCGGCTGCATCTGCAGTCGTTAATACCCACCAACCCGCACTGGGCTAGCGTGGTGGGTTATGGCCCAATCTCCCTATATTCTTCCATCGATAGGGAAGGCCTGTGCCCCAGCAGTGGGGACATTAAGGGGCTGGTGATGATGATGATGAAACGAATACCCACCAATCCACACTGGGCCAGCGAACTCGGCCTTCTCTCATTCCTCCATTCATAGGGAAGGCTTAAATTGCAATGTACTTTGTAATGTACCCAACACTGCTGAGACATTAAAAGGCTAGTGATGATAAACTCTTACAAATAGAAGTGTCTTCGTTTTACTGGTACAACAAAATGTTGCATAGGTGACAATATTGCTTCGTCACCAACCAAATAGCGGCGTGTAATCCCGCCAGTTGCTATGTTCGTATTTTTTTAAATGTCGGTGAATACCAAGGCTGTTGGCGCCCAACGCGGGGCCGACATTTTTGTTTTGTGAATGTCACGCCTTATAAAGAAGTCTTTCACATAGATATATTGTCAATTTATATGTAGTTTGTGTGTACTGTAGTACAAAGGATTTCCTGTTTCACCTTCAACAAACGAACAACTATTCGTATAGTGTCAATTATGGTAGGTACGGATACATCGACTGTTTATGTTGTATTGTATTAATTCATATTTAATTTTGTCAAAGGTATACATATTATTATAACATACATACATAAATCACGCCTATATCCCCGAAAGGGTAGGCAGAGATGACGTACACCCACGTTTCGCCAATAATATTAGGTCTCATGTAAGGTGGCGAGCCTATTGCAATTTATCGGGAACAAAAGTCACAGTACATTATTACATTATTATTATTGCTGTAAAATAAATAACTAAGTACTACACTTTGATGTAAATTTGCCGGTATAGTGATGTAATAATCTTGTAAATATCCATCTAACCTATTGTTTCCATATCATGCCGTCTCCCGCTTTATAAGATTGTTTGAAAAGGGGAATATACAAATAATATATACGAAGTAGTCGTGACCACGAGGCAGATTTCGGTACGTGTTCAAGGAAGCTGCCGTGTGGTAACAGAAGAGCAGAATACAATTGTCACCACCCCTAATTCATTGGCGGCGCGGGTGAGACCGGCGGCGTTACTATGTAAGCCTCTTTCAATCGCTTTCGTCTACATGCCACTCTCACTTATTGAGAATAATCGCAAAGTGTGAGAGTGACAGCTAGACGAAAGCGATTGAAAGAGGCTTACATAATCGGAGTTCAGCAGCAGCAATTTTCCCGTTATACCACCTAGCAATATACAGCGATTTACGAGCCCGATATATGGCTATAGGTTCGCCTCCTAGACGAGCTCCAATGGGAGTGCCTGTGTATGTATTCTGTCATGCCCGCCGCGGTCGTGGCCGGAAGCTTTTACCGTGCCCGCCCTGCCCACCGGAGTTAACATTTTTGCCCACATTTGCACCCGTTTATGTTCATTTTCATTTTCAAAGGAAAATATGTTGTGAAATGAGGTCATGAGGCGACGACAGAGTAGTGAATGAAGTTGATAAAGAAATACGATTTAATGAAATAACCTAGCAAACTTATTTGTTCCATTACTAGTTGGGAATCATTTCATTTTTTTTTCATAAGTTTAATTAAAAACACAAGACCATAGCAGATTGGTAAAATCGTGGCATTGCCATGTTCATTTGAACAGGCTCATGCGTAATCGAACACCGTTTATGTACGTTACATATTTGTGTTTACCCTTAGTCGCATTTGACGACTATCGTGGTGTTCACTGTACTTTTAAGTCGGTCGTAACTATGCATTATTGTCAGAGCATTGTTCACAGGTTTAATTGATCTCATGATGTTTTAAACGCTTTGTTGATTATTAGACAGCGCAATAATAAGTCTATAACGTACTAAAAATGTCATAAATAAAAGTAGGTAAATTAAAATATAAACAAACAATAAACTATATTGGGCTGGGCCCAGTAGTGAACCATGAATGGCAATAGGCTCGCCACCTATTATATGGGTATGTTATAGTGAGGCACAAAATTACCCAAAGAGGGTTAGTGTCAGGCAGGCGGCCGGCTGTAAAACCTAAGCCAAAACTTTGAGCAGTACCGTTCTTCGGTCTCTCGACATGGTCCGTTCCGTCTCTTTTCTATACATTCATTCATCACTAGCACCTTTACGGTGTGATGGATGATATGAATCAAAAGGGAGTGGATGGCTTGATGACGTCTGACCGATATGAATGGAAGAGGAAACATACTGCGCCGACCTCAGATAGACTGGGAACAGGGCAGGGAGAAGAAGTTATAGTGAGGCACTTACCCAGCCGGCTCCATGTGGAATGTGGATATTGCAGCCTGCGGACGTAGCGACGCACGCGCTGCGCACGCGCAGTCAGCCACGGCCATATTGGCCAAGTGCCCAGTGACGACGTCTGTCCCTGCGGCGGCTCTGGATAACACAGGAATCATTTAACGAATTCAACTTCATAAATTATTTAAAATAAGCGATATCAGGTTACCGCGATTGTATATACATACATAGATAATTCACGCATATATCCCCGAAGGTGTAGGCAGAGGTGAAATGATACCCACGTTTCGCCAACTAAGTTAGGTCCCATGTAATAGGATAGGTGTCTATCTATTCAAAGGACATGTCCGATAAATGGCAATAGGCTCGCCACCTAATGCATGGGCCCTAACATATGGGCGAAACGTGGGTGTTCATTCCCTTTAGCCAACATCTTCAGGGATAAAATATAGGCGATGTATGTATTTTTTGTTACGGGGTGTATGCGTGCACACATCAATTTACTAACCCAATCTGGACCAGGCGTTGGACCGGAACTGGCCCAAGTAGAACCGGACATAATGAGTCTTCGACGAGAGCCACGTTGTGAACGATCTCCATAGCTGCGCCGGTGACGCTAACCCGACGGGATCTGTTGTTAAAGTTATTAATCAATAATACCAACCTACCTAATGTTAGACGTGACTTCTGTTTCCTCAGTTTCTGTACTAGATAGGTAGGTATCTCTAAGCAGATTTAGGCTGAAGTTCACCAACACATAAACAGGCGATTATTATTTAACCGTCGGTTTTTGATAATAATCGCCTGAAATTCAACACTTGTTATCTTATAATCGCCTGATTTACGTGTTGGTGAACTCGGGACTTCATCAAAATCTAAACATAAAAGGTGTTATTAACAAAAGACGTGTTTTGGTGTTAAGTAGTGTTTAAATGTGATGTTGTCACTTGTTCACAATAGTTTGTGACAGTGACAGCATCTGATTAAAGCCTCACTAAAACAGCAGCGGAGGCGGTGGCGAATCCAAACAAACTGTTGACAGCGCGGTCAGACGCGGTGGCGGTGGCGAACGAACAAACGTTGAATTTTTTTTTATGCTAGACAGGGAAGCTCTTGCGCTTTATCTCACCTGCTGGTTAGTGACGATATGGGCCGAAGATGGAATCGGGCTTTACCTGGGACCCTCAACCACAGAGGGACTATAACATGTAGCATTTATTTAGGGTAAGTAGATTAAAAATACTACTTAATTATCTTCATTTGAACATCTAACTAACATGATAAGTAATTACCTACAAGTTATCATTTGGCAATCTGAATCTTGATAATAGACACTTATACCACATGAGTACCTATTTACATTGTGCGCTTATACTCCCGTAGATATAGTTATTATACGTGCATTCATCGCATTCGTTCGACGTTTTTACATACTTAAATAAAGTTTATTAACGTTGAATAAATGCGATTGTATAGGTATTACTAATATACCTACTTTATTCATACGTAGGACGAATGCGATTGTACCTATGTAACTAACTATACTTATGGTGAGTTTATCAATCATTCGACCATGTATGACCCGTTATTTGGCACTGCGTTATCGACCAACAACAACGTGAAGCGATACGAAATGAATGAAAAATATTATAAATTAAGTAAGTGCTCTTTTAAAGTATTTTATAGTGTCAATAGGTATAGTTATGGCTAATATTTACCAATTATTTCGAATTCCTCATAGTCGCTCCTGAGTGGCGCCCGGAATGGCATTATCAATGTATTCTTAGATCAGACAGAATGAACTCACTAGTGTTGGTATATATAAACAATATTATCATTGACTAAGTACTACCTCAATGACCTCTATTATATAAATACGCTGGACTGAATACTTCTACTAAAATGACAAATGTTTCTTATGCTGATTTGAAGCGCCCCATCGAGCGGCATGGGTACTAAATTTGACGTTTGTTGCTTGTATTTGACATTATAACGCATCTCTTTATTAGTTCTGTGGACGTTCACCTTCGTACACCAGTGCCATCAGCGCCAAGATAGCGTTAATCAAATTGGCTTCATTTTTTGGATGACAACCTACAGTCCAGCGTACTTGTTTAATAAAGGTCAGTGTACTACCTACAGTACAGGATATTTAAAGGATGTCACGTCATTTCATTCGTGTCGTGATGCGTTCAGTTTTGTGGTTTCTATTACGATAGTTCCTTTATCCTTATGATATATATATTTGATACTCACCAATCCACACTGGGCCAACGTGCTGGGTTCATTCTCCATCAATAGGGAAGTCCTATGCCCCAGCGTGGGGACACTAAAAGCTGGTGATGATGATTCTTCTAATAATAGGTAGGTATCCTTTTCATCATCTTCCTGCATTGTAACAATGTTGTCTAGCGTAGGCGCAGTAATTTCCTCTTCCATTTAAATAACGGCCATACGTCATCAAACCATCCTCTCCGTTCGATTCATATCACCCATCACACCGGAAAAGTGCTAGTGATGAATTAATTTACATTAAAATGATGGACCCGATAAACGTAGAGGGTGAATAAGATTATAACATTCCATGCAAATCCATCATTCTTAAGGTTTTGGCGCATGTTTTACAATTGGCCGCGGCTGACACCAACCTTCTTGGGGTTGGTGTACCTACAGGGCATCTTCCGGTAGCCAGACTCAAATGCCTATAGATTATGAATTAAGACGTCGTGAAACAGTATGTGCCGTAGTCTACCTAGTTACCTTGCGTGGATTACTACAACATATCAACTTTTATCGATTAAGAAGAATTGGGAAGGCTGTATGAGGATGAATGTAAATGAAACAAATATACAAACCACCAGCTTTATAATTAAATGGTGAAATCACAGGCTTAAGATATTTGATCGGTAGTGTATAAATAAATTAATGACACCAGGCTATGGTTTAAATATTGGAAATGGCCGCTTTTAGCCAAATATAGGTAAGTAGGTATATGACTACAATATACGTATATATTTTTGGCAAACTTATTATAACTTCGTTGTTGTGTAGGCTTATAATGTTATTAAGTTGGTACATTCAGGACCTTAGAATGCACCAAATTTATTCAATTGTTTTAATCTCATGTTAAACCTAAAGTGCAAAAATCATTAAGAATATTTATGCGAGTAAAACGCAACTTTAGTTCTGCTGACCGTACACTATTTTTTTTACAGAGTAGCGTTTGTTAACTGGAACATAATTATTACTATCATATTACTAGGTAAGCCTCATTAAAAGTATTACCTAATATGAATAAAGAGTCTGCCGCACTCAGAGACGTCAATTAACTTTAATGAGTATTTAATGTCAAAATTTAGCAAGAATAGCGACTAGTTTTCAATTATCATTTTTTGACGTTAAGTACTCATTAACTTTATTTGTCGTCTCTGAGTGCGGCAGTCTCAGTTGCTAATATATCAACGCCCCATTCATATCACAGTACTACAATGGTACACGTATTGCTATTTATCGTTTATTTCGCGTTATATAAACTATTCTATTATTTTAGATGACCTCTACTAGCTGTATGTTAGTTAACGATGAAACTGACAATTTTAGATTTCTGGTACCTAGTTAACATTTCATTTGTAATAAAAATAGGTACCTATTTTTATTTTATTGTTTCAGATAACTAGTTGCATTAAGAAACCGTAATACAGCGAATTTTAAAAATAATAAAAAATATTTTAAATTAACTACATTTTAATTTGAAAATTTGTAATCATACAAACATATGTGTTTACATCATAATTATTTGATCATACAAATATCACAAAGCATCTTATTTCATTATTTCATAAGGAGTTAATTAAACACTTAAATTATTAATATTATATTATATGCATAATACTAATGGGTGCTGCGTGGGTGCTAGTTCACCTCTGCCTACCCCTTCGGGGATATAGGCGTGATATATGTATGTATGTATAATACTCATAAACTTAAGTAAGTAACACAACTTTTAAAGCGGTTGGGGCAATTGTCATTACCAGTCTTAAAAATATGTTGGTCAATGCAGATGCAGACAATCTAAAATCTTTACGTCCACACGTGCGATCCACTCGTCTATTCTTATAAAAAAGTTAGATTACTGGAGCTTTTTAAATAACACTAAAAACAATGACATCTGTACCATACTCATTCACAATTTAAACAGGTCTATTTTATTATAGTCCTATAATAGGAACTAAAATAAAATGAGACCTGTTTCATTGTGAAACTGATAAAGATCGATACCAAAACGATAAGTTTATTTTCGACAGGATGCTGTTCTGAAATAATTTTCTGCCACCGTCCCCGGTAGAGCGATCAACAGATCTGTGGAAATTGAACAATACACTTGTAGGAAATCCTTTCTGGTATAACAAATGGTCCATGGTAACATTATATTTGTGAGATAGTGATATGTCAACTGGAGCGACGATGCTTTTTATGTGATGAAAATTCGGAATTGATGTCATATTTTGGTTGTCAATTATAAATATTGGAATTAACTGACGAATTGGTTTAATTTTTATTCAAAATAGAAAGTAATGAGAAAATTATGCAAAACGATTAACAAATGAACTCTGATAAATAAGATGTTTGTTTTATTTAATTTTAGGTCTTTGATAGTCACTGTTCTAACTTTATTTCAATGATTTGTGTGAATTTTTTGTTCACTTGATATAAGTATTGTTCTTATTCTGATTTAGTGCTGACATTTTCAATCCCGCTAAATGCATAAGAATGCAGTAATGTTTGCGTCCATTATTGCTACAAGATATGCTAATTATATTGTTGCTATAATAAAAAAGGACTCTCTAAATACATTCTGAAATGGCAACACTGGTTGCCTACTGAAGTCAAGGAATGTGCCAATGGACCAGTGCAACATAACACTTTTAATGCTTATGAGGGAATGCTCATCAAGTTTCAATCTTATCGATTTGATAAGATTATATTAAATTAGACGTTACACAATAATGAATGAGACAATACAATACTTAGAAAACCGGATGACTTTTTATACCATAAAGAAAATGTAATATTTAAGTGAACATAAAATCCTTGATTTTTAATGATTTCAACAAAACTAATACAATTTTATACCACGATAATTTTTATTTCGCTTACCAAACGTCATATAATTTGTCTCGTGGAATAAAAAGCCATCTAATTAGTGTACAAACACATAATCTTTATTGAACTAATGAAATACTGCCTTAACTAACACTGTTGTTGTTGATAAGCGGCTCTGCGTCGTCACACTCCTTGTCGCTGTCAATAGCAACTGAAAAATATGAAAACAAACATGTCACATTTGAACGGAGAGCACAGGCATAAAAATCAAAAATGTAACAACAATTTAACAAATCCAAAAAGCTCGGAAAATCAAAGCTCCATGCAATAAATAAATAGCCGATAAAATATCATCTAAATACATTGTAATAAATATAAGGAAAAGGCTACCTATAAGGCTAAATATAAGGTATAGGTTTATTTTAAATGCACAATATTTACTAACATATAGTTCAGCTACTTAAGTTTAGTGAACGTTGAAAACCCTGTACGAAATCAGCAACAACTTTCTTTTTAGAGGCATCTGATATTGAACTTTGCAAGTTTGTGATAAATTACATAGGTTAAGTATTTCATTTAACTAACAAGTCGACAGTCACAATTAAACATAACAACACAAGCATATTTTATGTAAAGTTTTGTCAAATCTAATTCCCGCATGCCGCACAGTCCTTAAGAAGACTAGTGCACTTATCAGTTAAAAAGATTTATTTCTAATGCAGCGTTCGCGCCAATACAAGAGAGAATTTTAAGCAATTTTTACAGAAATAAAAAGTGCATTCGGATAACGGACGGCAATTAAGAGGCAGGTAGCCGATAACAATAGAACGTACTGCTATGCAAGTCTTTGTTAGACATATTCATAAGTACATATTCTATGTAGCTTATATGCCGATAACAATGGTAAGCAGCCCGTATAGACAAGTGACCAATTTATTTTCAATTCAAATTTCTTTATTGCGATACACAGGTTACATTGATGCTACTTTAATAAATTGATCCTACTGTGATCTGCTATCAAAGCACGCAATAACATAATTTATATTAAAATAAATTATATAAGAATTTTACTGCCGCACTTAGAGACGTCAATTAACTTTAATGAGTATTTAATGCCAAAAAAATTCATTCAAAATTTGGACTATTTCAGACCCAGTAAGAATAGCGACTAGTTTTGAATTGTTATTTTTTGACGTTAAGTACTGATTAATGTTATTTGACGTCTCTGAGTGAGGCAGTTAAACATTCATTCATTTTATCATGTAAGTACCTAATATTAAAATTATTATGTCATTACATAGGTCTATTTAATTTTCGAAATTCGAACGAATAGAATACCTACACCTTCCTATGTATGGCATTGACGTATTACAGAGAAAACAACATGGCGGCCGTCGTGTCAAATGTAAGTGAAGTTTTCAGTTTCGTCGAATAGATTAGCCACTCGTCTAGGCCCCCAGGAATTCCGGACAAATATTTATCGATGCATAATTTCTACTGACATTGGTGTCCAACAAAAACAATATTTTATGGTTACTTACAATCAGATAATCATTTGGAAAAAAATAAGTGTTCAATGATGAAGATGTTTCGTTTTTCCTACACAAATGACAATGAAAGCGAAATCACTCTCAAGCAACAGCGTGATAATAATCTGTACGGACGGACACTACAGGACAAACAAATATATCTAATGAAATATAAAGCGTAGCTCCACTGACCTTAGCGTCCATTACGATGTAGCTATATTTACTCTATAATTTATAGTAACGAATCTGAAACATTAAAATCTGTGCCTCACGTTACATTTAATAAAAAAGACTTGTATGTTGTAACTGAATGGGTACGTAATCCTATATTTCCGATATTTCAACTGGTATTAATTTTTTTCATGTTTCACCAACCAAATTACATTTACGCTTTGCAACAAGTTTTATATTACAAATAAACAAATGCTATAGTTGTTATATAGTTACATTCAATATAAGTGCATTCCATTGGAATGTAGAGCCGATAACACAAGCTCTAGACTTTACAGCCGAACAGTTTTTTACATATCTACAAATATATAGGTAAAAAGATATTCGCTAGCGCCCGATAAAATTCAATCAGTTCCGGACACTACCGCGAGCGGCAGAGAAATATCTATGGCAGCAAAACATATAATAATATATTTTTAAATGTAAACTTAAAAATAAAATTAAACTATGAACAGTGGGTCAAATTTCACATCAGTAGTCTCTGTAGTCTAGTGATTGTGTCATCGAAGCACTGAAGTAAGTACAAAAAACCAATGGTGGTGGTTCGACCGCAGTTGATTCCGGCAACAGACACAAATGAGATAAATTTTCCTTGTTCCAAAAGGGTTCATTTCTAAACAAACACAAGGTGCTGATGTTCGTTGCAGACAAATAAAATAATTATATAAATAAAACAATTATTCAAAATGCTGATTTATTTCACATAAAAAACACATGTCACATGTATATGATTATAGCTAGCTTGCTCTGTACCATACGTAAAATAAACATATGTACACATTTTAATCCTATGGTGGCATCATGTGCAAGCACTCATTGAGCAGAAATTACGTGATAGAAATAAAATGCCCGGGGAAAATAGACTGTATTGCACTAACAATTTATTTGATGTGACGACAAAAATATAATATACCTACCCTTTTACTCATGTTTGTATATTTTACACAGAGACATATAAAGTTCACGGAAATATCAACTTTACAACGAAACAGCCCTACTATTTACTCTTAATAAAAAAGACAACAGTTTTAAAGATGTCACAAACAAAATGTGGGTAGACACATTTTACATGAGAATTAAGGTCGAAATAAATGAATTACTTACAAATCAAGCCAGTTCAATAACATACATATTCGGTAGGTAAGTATAATTTAAGACTTTTCCAAAGAATACAAAAGCTTCCTGAGAATTTTACAAGAAATAAAATTGTGCATTTTTCTTCTGTACATATAAAAGATAATTATATTGCACTAACAATAAATACAAGACAGTCAGCATTGAGTTTTGCAATTTTCAATAGTTTTCTAGTATATGAAACCCTCGCCTCAATGGATACTACTAGATACTTCAATGAAAAGTTCCAAGTAAGAAATATAGAAGATATGCGAAAGAAAGATTCAGTTAGTGGCAGCCGACACCGCGTTAGTTTTAACATACATCCCATTTTCAACTGTAATTTCATGAGTATAAGGTTGAAAATGAAAACATGTAATAATAATATGTAGAATCAAATAAATTATTTCATAGAGGCATTTAAGTATGAAGCATATCTAGGTTTTATTACATACAGCATGCATTATAACAATCATCATAAGAGGTAACAGCGAAGGTCATTAACCTAAGTAGGTACAGTCAAGGTTATGTTTAAATATCACACGGACTTAATCTGTTTTTCATTATAATAACTGTGTACGTCAGTACGAAGACGTACTCTACTAATGTGAAAAATCTAGCTTTGCAGCTACTATACCTAAATTATACTAATTTAAGTATATCACATGTTACTATTGTTGTCCTATCATTCGAACGGGTTGTTGTTCACATGTTGAAAAAGTATCGATGACTCTAACTAAACAATAAAGTTACTTGATTGATTATTACATATGTTTGCAGTATTATTTGAAGAAATTTTACTACTAAAATCCTAATCGACTACACTCAACGCAATACTATGCGTTGCTACTATCGTTACTTCAGGACGATTGTTTTATCGTCCTGAAGTAACTAGTTTATGCCAATTGCGACATAAGGACATACGAATTCGCTCATGTATTTTTTGTTGCTATGGAAGTTTCTCATCTCTAATAAATAATATAAACTTTCAAAAATATTACTTAAACTTCCCGTAAAAATGTTTTAAACTAATTTAACATCATAAATATAACGACATTGTTAATCATACAAACTTTAGCACATGAGTTAAATTTATTCTATTTTATTCGAGTAATATCGTATTTCTTAAGTGTATTTGAAACTTTATATTAAAAATCGTCTAAGTATGTTCTCATTTTAATAAAACTATGGTTGTCTTTAAATATGACGATATAAATTGTCACTATATTGGCATTGCAATGTAAACTAGGAAAATAATCTGGTATTGAGATCATTTTTCATCGAATATCTTGTCTGTATATGCACAATGATTTGTAATATTAATAAGGTGAGACGCACCTCAAAATAGAGTTATAAGTACCTTCCCGTAATTTTTTCTTAGGTGATTAATTGCTTAAATATTTAATGTCTTATTCAGAATGACAGCTGTACACTATTGCAGAACCAAAACTCTTTTTTTCGTACTGGACTCGACATCGACATTTCATATCGACAATTTTCACATCCTTATACAAATACATATTTATAATTTCCACATTCTAATTTCAACTGTTGGTGTCATTCTTCGTAAAAAAAAGTGGAAGATTAATAAATCGTAAAATTCCCTTAACAATAATCTATGACACATCACCATAGACTAAGACATAGTAACAACGAGCTTCACGGAGGAGGTTAAAAAGAATGGAACATTTGTATCAGTTCATGATTAACACTAACATTATTTACAAGCGAACAACACAGAACACTCCACCTAAAACAGACCACCGTATGATGTGATTTATTTTTCATTCGTCTTGCACTTAATTTTCAATATAACGCAAATTGCCGATAGTAAGCGGACCGACAACTTTTTATGTTAGACAGGCAAGCTCCTTGACCTTCATCTCACCTGATGGTAAGTGACGATACGGACCGAAGATGGAATCCAGCTTAACCTGGAATCCTCAACCGAAGAGGGCTTGGTTACCTTATCAAAAATTGTCGGAACACAATAATACTGATAACATTATTATTATGGCAGCTTGAAAAGTCCTACAACCAACCAAACCGAGTACAAATTTTTACTCTCCTGGAGATGCGAGTGATAAGAACAAGAAACATTAAATGGCACAAACGAACAGTTAATTTTACCGGTGTCACTTGTGTGTATAGAACCATCGGTGCAGTGCTCAACATTGTTAAGTATATTGACATAAAACGACCACCAACACGCACAAACATAACAACGACTAACATGAATGTTCCATCCTTTTTACCGGCAGGCGGCGAGGCGACTCTGATACTTTGTAAACTTTTAAGGCTCACCCACACAGGCACGTTATTATAGGTCGATAATACCGGATGCGTTATTGCGATATTCTTATCTGTTTTTAGTACATTATGTATTCGTAGGGGGTGCTAGTTCACCTCTGCCTACCCCTTCGGGTATAAATGCGTGATTTATGTATGTATGTTTTCGTAGCTGTACAAAGTTACATAATGCTGCGGTAATAACGACGCAATAGAAGTAGAACGCTTGCGTTCCTCCATTCTGCGATATTCCGATATAAGTTCTTAGAACATTTGTATAGGAATGCATCATCCGGGTCATCCGCCTGATGGCGGGCTGCGGGCATCGAGCGGTGGCTCATGGCCCGGGCATGTATAGGAATGCATGCGATCCCACATACACCTGCGGGATCGTTAGTACGTCAAAGATGAAAGGCTTTACCGACAGTTACCTACGGAGTGCCTAAAAAATAACAATATGCATATTGATATATCATCGGACGGAAAATTTGTATTACTACTAACGGTATCTTTGGAAGATTGCCGACGAAGACGGCCAAAAACGAAGGTAATTAGTTTCATACACATCAAATTAAAGTAGGGTACAGAGTTTAGACAATTAAGGAAATTAATCTAAGAAAGTAGGGGCGGTCTATTTTTTTTTTTAAATTGGCTTAACGTTCCTGGATACAAGTCCTTTAGGAACTGTCTTTGTATACTTTCGTTTACTTTTCTTAATTTTGAATGAATGATAAATGAATGAATGAAAAGAATGAATGATCTTAATGCATGAAATGAATTTTACATTAAAATATGGGTGAAACACATTTTAACGCATCTAAGGAGTGCTTGGCGCGAGTCAAATGGTAACAGTTCATGACGGTGACCGATGAGATGGTGAAAACCACTATAAAATTCTCAACGTCAAACACGGCACAACACTTTTATTTCAATGATTCTTGATAATTGAACATCAACACGGATCCTTATGCATCAAAATAACACCACTTTTACTACACAAAGTCCACTCTTAAACAATTTTTGAATGATTGAAATAAAAATTTGACTGACGCCATTGAAAGCCCGCCAAGCACTCCCCTGGGGCGGTCTATGTTGTACAGTGTGAGCATCACAAAAATGGCGAATCTGCCTGTCATTAGGGAAAAACCTGTAAGTGCATTAAATTAGGACGCATTATCGTAATAACGCATCCGCTATTATCGATCGATAATAACGCGGCTGTGTGGCAGCGCCTTTAAACTTTGCTGTGAATTGGGAAACAGTCCAGGGGCACACACAGTGGGTACGAGTCATTAGATACTATAAGTAGCTTGTGCATTACGAGTTCATACAACAGACATAGACGTGACCGTAAACTGAATTAATCTAGCGGATGAGCGTTACTACATTTTGGCCGCCGAGAGAATGCGTTTTTGACAGATGCACTCAGTTTCTTAAGTCCACTGAATAAGGTACTTAATACACCTAATCATTATTTGAAAGAAGACAATTGATAATAAGGTCTAATCTATAGATTTGGGGTAGTGACAATTGTATTCTACTCTGCCGTCACCACACGGCCGAACAACAATTGATAGTCTTTACAAATATTTTATTTTAATCACTTAAAATCTCTTTGGACATTATTTAAACATTTCACTCTGCACACAAACGGGGAATTCATTTATGTTATAAAATTACCAAGCTGGTAAAAATATGTAACATTCAATTCAATATTACAGAATCCATAACACATTTTAGTTTATGGCAACAGTTCAAAAATTGATTGTCTTTTGATTCCAGCCACATTTTGTAATAAACAGTTTATCAATTAAAAAGTGCAATTCAAAGACATCAGAAATATAAATACACTCGCAAATTATTATATATACAAAAATAATGCATGAATTATAAGTCAACTAAGAGCTACGTGCTTACATACTAATAATAAAACTACCTAATAACAATATTGGCATAACATAATAAATTCATTATAAATGGTGCCAATGTAGTTGCAAATACTTTTCTATTTGAAAATATATGTATTTCATATACATATATTTTGTGATTTTATAACATTCATATTATAAACGGGAGCCATTATTTTTACAAACATTTTAAAAATTGACAGGAACGGAACACAATCACACAAAAATATTGTAAATAACTTTTGTTATATTTTTGCTACTTCTCTTGACAACTTTCTATTTATTTTTCTTTGATTTTTTTATGTTTTGACTGCTATCCGAGGAACTGCTTGATTCAGAACTACTAGAATCAGTACTACTTGAACTAGTAGAACTATCACTACTGCTAGAAGAATGTTTTCTCTTTGAATGTCTTCGCCGTTTCAATTTTTTATTATCGTCTGAGCTGGAACTAGAGGAACTTGTTTCACTACTCGATGAACTGGATTCTGTAGTGGTATCAGAAGTGGAGGTAGAAGGCTTCCTTTTCTTTTTGGTTGTTTTTGTAGTCTTTTTATTTTTATTGGAAGGGGATTTTGCATTAGGAGGTGGAGTTCTGGCATCACTATGGTTTCTTTTTTCTTTTCTCAGTTTTTTACCAGCAAACTCAGCTTCTGCAACATCTTTAATTCTATTCAAACTTTCATCCCGGCTCTGTGATCTTGGACGTTTTTTTACATTATTACTGGTACTGTCAGATTTTTCACTGTATCTCTTAATTTCTCTGCTATCATATGTATCATTATCATTCTTTTCTTTATTATGTTTGAAGGGTTTTTCACTAAGTCTTTCAGATTTTTCTTGTTCACTGGACTTGTTTGTATCTATCTTTTTTGAGGGTGACACAGGTCTATGAGACCGTGTGGTTACGGCAGAGAAAAATACAATAATTGTCACCACAACGTACAAGGCGACTAAGGGTAAAGACAGCGATGAGTAACGGGCAGCAGTATTCCTCTTATACTCTATATTTTGCAATATACTGCGACTTAAGTGCCCGATAGATGACAATAGGCTCGCCACGTATTACATGGGACCTAACTTAATTGGCGAAAAGTGGGTGTTAATTTACCTCTGCCTACCCACGAATAGGTATAGGCGTGTTTTTGTCGACTTAAAAAACTGTCTGTATCTTTCAAAAACGCATTCCATAAACACTGTAATGTACCGTGTCTGTCGGAAGCATGACCAGAGCGCGAGCGGCCTAACCGTCGGTGAGTGTATAAAGCGTCAGAGCGCAGAGGCAACTAGGTCGGCCGCTTGCGGCGCGAGGTCGTACCGTTGCGGTCCGGCGGCCGCGGGCTGATGCGGAACAGCTGGATCTTGAGGTACTCGCTGATCTCCAGGCAGATCTGGCTGCAGTAGCGCACCAGGTCGCAGCTCACCCACAGCTGGAATTGAGCACGGGGTACTTTTCATTACAGTGTGGTGGGTGGGCAAATAGTGCAGGCACGCAGTTAGTTTCATCGCCCATGCCAAAGATATTTTAGGTCAAAGATTTTGGTGCTTAGAAAAAAGTTCGAAAAATTAGGGTCTTGATGCGGGAACCAGCCTGGATTGCAGTGGACGCGGGTTCGATTCCTGCTTCAAGACCATAATTTTTCGAACTTTTTCTAACCACCAAAATCTTTGTACCATTTTTTATAACATTTATATAATAGTGAAATTAAAATCGAATAGTTATTTTGAGTCTTCAATCCAATATGGAACCACTTAGGAAACGTGGGTGTTAATTCACATCTGCCTACTATTTCGCGGATATAGGCATGATTTATGTTATACGTGTAATCTAATATAGGAAAAGCCTACTACCCGCAAAAAAAGTACTTGCTCTACCAAATCTTTGAATTTTACAAATTTTGGCATAATAAAAATGCGATTAATAACTATACAATTACATACCATGCAAAGCCATAGCACGTAATACTCGGGTATCGTATTGTTGAAATACTGATTCAGGAATAACATGACCGGCCCTAGAAGCGACCAGTCGTAGTAGTCCATCTCGCTCTTTGACATATGCGCCACCTGAGAAAGAACAGGTTATTGTTAAGCAAGTATTTTACCAATAGCAGCTAACAAAAAGTAAGCAATGTGGTGACGGTAGAGCAGAATACAATTGTCACCACCCCCATCTCTCTCGCCGGTGTCATCGAAGGTGAGTAAGGGTAAAGACAGCCATGAGTAATGGGCAGCATCTTCCTCTACCTAGCAATATACTGCGAATTATATGCTCTATAGCAATAGATGGACGTAACTTAATTGACGAAAAGTGGGTGTTTAATTCCCCTCTGCCTACCCCTTCGGGGATATATGCATGATTCATGTATGTAACAAAAAGTTCAAAGTACTCACCACCAATCTGTTGGTGACTTTGGCGGCGACCATACCGAACGCCAATATGTACAGAGCCGGATGGTTCTCATAGACGCGCGACTCGCTCTTCTGGAAGATGATGAAGGCCGGTACCACCACGAGGGAGAACGGTATCACCGGCGACAGTATGCTGGTGCCCTGGCAAGAAACGGAACGCTGTAACTGGCTCCCTCGCTTCACGGTGGGCCATGCAAAAGCGACTTCACTACGAACCAAAAAGCAAGCGGAACTAAGGTCGGTTTTCAATCCAAAACAATAAAAATGTAAACGTAACCCAACCAGTAACCACCGCTGGAATCCAGGTTAATCTAGTTTATTCTGGATTATTATAGTATTTTCACTAAAATTATATTGGATACACAATCAACTCCCTGAACAAATGACGCTGCACGCCATATTGTAACAGTTTCTTTTCAAATATAGAACCGCGACAACTTCACGTGACAGTGCGCCAACTTCACGTTTATTTACTTTCTTTGCTATTTTGGATTGGAAACCACGTTCACAGGTGAGTCATGCAACATTCCCCCACGAGACGGCGCCTACGAACACAGCACAACCACAATCCGAGACGGGCGTCCGGCAGGCCAGTCCGCGGCCTCTAAGCCGTGGCGAGTGAATGCGTTAGTCGCAAACGCTGTGCGGCGGCCGTGTTGGTTAGTGTCAACGTCACAATGCGTAAATCACAAGTGCCTTACTGCGACGGTGGAGCCGTTTTTGCCCACTCCACCCTTCATAATGACATTTACGTAGTTGCAGATTAGATACACCGCGCCGGCGATCACGACGTAATTGGCTAGCACGATCAAACGGACGTTAGCCGTCGGTAACTGTGGTTAGTCGGCGACATGCGATGTCGGCGCGAGAATGATGAGGAGTGTCGTTGGTGATCGTCATGCGGTTAAGTCCCGGTGCGAGCGGCGGCGGCAGACATATCAGAGAACAAATACAAACATGCCATTAATACATGTGATGAGTCTGTACAAGGATGAGAGCCGCCCCCTCGTGGACCGTGTGCTGTCTTCACTCATTCAATGCTCCAGGCCCGGCCCTATGTATATGGACGACTGTGTATGATACAACCGACCCTGTGAGAGTGATGATGGTTGGTTAAGATGCCGTGATGCCCGAGATTAGTCACCGGAAACATGGCGGCGCTTCAGTCATACGGACAACACGTTCAATAGGCATGACGACTATAATTTTGAAAAACTACACCACGTTGTTTTTACGTGTCTACCTAAAATCAATTTTATTTTTGTAAAAACTTTTTGAATAATGTAGATTAAAATTTCCATCAAAACGCCTCAACAGCAAATGGCGTCGGTGTGACGATCACGATTTCGTAACCATGTCAGTTTCTTTAGAAACCGTAAGGTTTTGATTGGCAAATAAAATGTCAAATCGGTGTTAACGAAACCGTGACGTCACGCGGCGTTTGACCCAATTTGGCGGATTGCAAAGTTTAGTATTTTTATAAAATAAATATCAATCAATCATCAGTATATAATCTGAGATGATTTTTATCAAGTCTCCTTAACCTAAATTATTATTACAAATCATTATTTCAGTAATTCTTTGTTAGTGTCATCATCCCTATTGCTTCGAGTGTCACAATGGCCGATTCGTCGCGGTGCTGCGATATGCCTTCGCGCGTGTTATGCAGGTGTGTTTACAGAGTAGTCTTACGGCGACAGAGGATCCGTTTTTGCCACATCCCCTAAGGCGGAAGGTGGACGAGAAGTTGGAGATAAAGAAACACTGAGCGCCGTTGCACAACACACTGGCCACCAGGTTGAGCGGCAACCCGACCACGGGGATCTGCGGTCATCAATAGGACCAACACCAATACAATAATCATTATATCCCAATTTGGATGCAGAAAAACACTTGAACAAAAGCAGTTACATAATCTGTATTGACAGTTTGACACGTTAGTTTTTTGTTTGTTTTTAATTATATCCCTTTTTATGGGGAGGCAAAGGGATCTAGTTCATACAGCCCTGTCTACAGTTTTACTTTTTTTTTTAATTTTACATTAAAATATGGGTGTCACACATTTTAATTTTTCTAGGGAGTGCTTGACGCGAATCGAATGGTAACATAGTTCATGATAGCGACTGATGAGGTGGTGCAGACCACTTTAAAATTCTCAACGTTAAACACATCATACGACTTTTATTTCAATGATTCCTCAAAGTTGAACGCCATCACGGAACCTTATGCATCAAAATGACACCACTTTCACTGCACAAAGTCCACAATTTTCGAATGAGTGCAACAAAAATCTGACTGACGCCATTCAGAAAGCGCGCCAAAACACTCCACGTTAGTTTTTTCTAACTGCGTCAAACTAGTCTATAGCTGAAATCAGCAATACAACACACACAACACTTCATGAATGGATAACAAAATACTAAAATGAATAAACAAAATCAGGTAGGTACATGTGACAGTAGTCGGTCGCCATAGCGTTACAAATGCGAACGATGATTAAATGAGTGAAGACACACCGGCACCGCTGAGACAGGTACGGCGACTAACCAGCCACATCAATGAATACCAGAGTACCTCTTACGTTGGACAGGACAGTAAGAACCTACAGTACATGATCGTTTGCCTTACTGAACTAAAGATAATAATTATCATAGATCATGCTCCATGTTTACAAAATACAAACTAAAAGAGAACAGTGAGCATAACCTAGAAATCAAAGAGAGTCGTGAACTAACATGCTATTAAAAAAACCCACATGAGAAGCGATGGAAACAATATATCGTCAATAGTAACAAAAGCAGTAACATCTCTGTCCCTTACACACAGCAACCAAAACTTTATTGCGGAAACTAAAAGTCCAAATTAACAGAACATTTATTACCAAGGGCGGTAAAACGAAGAATGTCTCGGATCACAAATACACTCATCAACTTTATCTAAGGATATTTTATTGACTTTTATGTTGTAACGGCGATTATTCTAAAAATACTGACGATTTCTATGTAATTTTTTCAATGTTATGACGGATGACCATAATAATTAAACAAGTAATTGAAAAACTGTAAAGAATATGTCGGTATTATAAGAATGGAGATTGATAGAACATGAAGTTGGTGTACCTATATCAAATATCCCTAGACATTGTTGATGTGTGTATTTATAGCGATAAATATGCGATCTGAGGCTTTCTTTTTCACGGCCCTAGCTAGGTACAAAATTTTATGTTACCCCCTGATCAGGATGTGGAATTTTCCGTACGCGTAGCGGGCGCAAAATGCCACTGTCTGGTCAGGTGTGACATAAAAGTACTTTCACAATAGAATACGTATTTACAGAGTATAGCACGGGTCGTGTGCAAGGGTTCAACTGTAATGTAATCTATTCGACAGGTTCTACATTACGTCAGCGTCGAGTTCGCCTTGGAAGGAGGAAGCTCATTCGTAAGACCTAACTAACGCGGCCGGGGGGTCGGGGGGTCAGGGGGGGGGGGGTCACGCGTCAGCAGCGGGTGGACCCCCCAGCCCCCCGGCCAATACAGACGGTAAGTAAGCCGGGTCTCACAGCGACGGTGGATCCGTTCTTGCCGACGCCGCCCGACACGATGGCGGCCGCCAGCGTGCCTACGGTGAGGAACGCGCCCGTGATCGCCGCTAGGGCCAGCGAGTACCGAACTTCTATACCACCCCCGACCTGAGGTGATCAGGGTTGCCACAAGTCAAAAATATACCACTCGCCATCAGTACAAGTACAAGCGTGACGACACATTCATATTGTAAAGCAATCTAAATAGGGTATTTTACACCATGTAAGAAAATATATAAAAAGTAAACGAGAAACGTCTCTATTAAACTGTGCTTCAAATGTTTAATACGCCTTTCGTCATATTGGATACCGACGGACGTCATTCTGATAGTAGACCTTTGCCTTTCGCAGTCTTATTGCTTACTAGTATAGTGACGTCACGAGCCAAAAAAGGATGCCGACTAGTCATGTTGTTTCGAATATTTTTTTTAAGGAATTTTTATATAATTGAAACAAAAATTCCACTAGTCTACTGGTTCACGACCTCAGGATTGTTTTGAAACAGTTTTCAAAAAAAGGGGGATTACCCTATTAAATCCCGGTGTCCTATTAATCATACTTCTGACGTTGTTTCGGCACAAATGGATGTTCAGTGGCACTGCTGAATACTGCTTCTCCAATAATCACAATCGTGTACAGTCAGCATCATACCTTGATGAGCACTTAAGTACCTTCTCACTATAATAATTAATACCATATAGTGGGTACTGATTGCATAAACGCTGTCGCTGGTATGAAAGGACACTAAAATGTTCAACCACTTACGATGCTGACCGTACCTAATTAACCATAAATTCATGTGGGTATTTTTAAATCAATTGGTGTCTCACAAATTGTTTTTCCATTTTGCAGTTAAATTTAAATATGACCCTAACCTCCGCATTCTGAATCACAACTCAAAGTTTGAGTCCTGCTGAATATTAAAATTTAAGTTGAAATTGAAGTTTTCGATACAAATTCTGATTGTCCACTTAACTTTATGAGCAGTGCTCAAAACTTGAGTAGCGTTTCAGTATTCGGAAGTAAGTCAAATATGTTATCTGTATAGATGAATGTAATATTTTGTTATTGCCTTATTCTAAGACCCCTTTCATTCTTCGGCGTGTCGCCCGTTGCGTGCGCATTTTGTATGAAGCTACGCAACCGGCCGCACACGGATCAAATGACAGCTACTATGAAGCTTCATACACTCGGCCAAGAATGAAAGGGGCTTAAACAGGTATCTCTCATCAAATCTCTTGTAAACATTTTACAATAAATCGATTAGCTCTTTTTTTTCTCCTTTCAAGCAAACGAGTTGGATATCATTACCTGCATCGCCCAGAAGTCGGATCCCAGGGTCGCTGTGACCAGATGGATGGCAATGATGGAGTACTGGGCCTCGGTGACGTCGATGCGGCCCATCTTGAGCGTGCCCGTCACGAACGCCTGCCAGTGCGCGCAGTAGAACAGTGTCATTGCGCAGAAGCACTGAAACGATCAAGCAAGATCAATTAATTATTGCACAAGACAAAGTTAATGGTGCTTCTTTTTTTATGCCAGACGGGGAAGCTCTTGCCCTTTATCTCACCTCATCGTTAGTGACGATAAGGGCCATAGATGGAATCGAGCTTCACCTGGAAACCTTCAACCACAGAGGGACTGGCTATCTTATCACAATTGTCGGAACCCAATAATGCTGTTAACATCATTATTATGGCAACAGATTTTGATAACATGGTGGTAGCTAGCCAGGCGGACTTCAAAGAAGTCCTACCACCAACCAAACCGAGCACTAATTTTGTACCCCCCTGGGGATCGAACCCGGAACCTCGAACCACTAGACAACGAAGGTGGTTAGTTCCTACACGGTGCAAGTATCTGGAGCAAGTAAAGGCGCAAGCTTTTTACAAATTAGTTGTTCGAATAGATAAATCACTTGGCTAGGCCCTCTGCGGGCCACAATAATATATTTCAAGGCTTTGCGTGGTTCGGAAGGCACGCTGCAATCGTTATTAACCATAGAACAGATAAAACCGGTTATTGTTCTTAATATGTGTTAATTTGTTAATACATACATAAATCACGCCTATATTTCGCCAATTACGTTAGGTCTCATGTAATAGGAGGCGAGTCTATTGCTATTTATCGGGCACTAAAGTCGCAGTACATTGATATTGCTAGGTGGTATAAGAGGAACGCTGCTGCCCATTCCTCATCATTGATTTATCCTTAGTCGCCTTGTACGTCACCCACGGGAGAGATTTGGGGTGGTGACAATTATTGTATTCTACTCTGCCGTCACCACACGGCTTAATACATAACAATTAAATCCGTACTGAGCCAATGTGGTGTGTCCCATCCTCTATACATTCTTCATCCATAGGGCTTTTGCCCGATTAGTTACATTTTATTAACGGGCTGATGATGATGAAGTTTACTGTAGGATGATAACTCCAGTCTCCGCTGAGGAGATTAAGTTTATTCATTTATAGTACTTCTTAGCTTCTTACTGATTAATTTTTACATCACAGTCATTCACTCTTATAATGACCGATTCGGTCCTTAGGAGATCGCCCATATTGATATAGGTAAGGTAAGTTGATTTTTTGCGACAAATGACAGGCAGATTTATTTCCTAGATACAGTTAAATCAATGTCAGTTGTAGCAAATCATCATTATTTTGATAAGCTCAAATGGCAAGTACCTTCAAGATAAAATCATTGAAGTTGATATTAAGGAATTAACTAAAAAATTTTTAAAATCATCCTGGCTCTTAAATAAACATCTGCATAAATACCTACTTTAAATAAACCAGTGTACTGAAATGACTTTAGCATGTATATTTTTAGCAAATACCTAGGACATTTCAATTGATTTATTGTCATTGATATAAAATGTAGGTATAGGTAATCAATACATATTTAAGTGTTTTGAAATTGATTTCTGATTAAACAGATTATAGGCAATTGTTATGTTAACAATAAAACATGTGACAATATATTTTTATCATATTATAATGTATGTATGAAGGGCGCCCTATTGATCGATATGCGCAATCTAATAAATTGCATTTCTGCGTCTGAAATAGTTCCATAAATCTCGTCTGTGTTCTGATTTTCATGTAATTGCCATTGCATTAATATCAGTTTCTAAAGCAAAAACATGTTTGCTTTATTAGTTACGTTAACTATATTTATTTAATTTATACTATATAAAGATTTTGGTGGTTAGAAAAAGAATTTCTAAAAATTATGTTATGTTTCTACCACCAAAATCTTTGTACTAATTTTTCTAACATTTATATAATGTTAAAATTAAAATCGAATAGTTTTTAAAGCAAACCCAAGCTTAACCGAACGCACGGTATTTGTAAAAATATCTGCTTTGGAATGTTTGAAATTTATTTCTACAATGCGAGGGTACCCGTTGGCTTACAACGTGAAGTGTAAAGGTTAGAAGAATTTCGGCAAGTTAGTTAGTGTCTTGGGTGGCCGAGCGGTCAGGCACCTGCCCGGATAGCAGCGGACGCGGGTTCGATCCCCGCCTCAAGATCATAATTTTTCGAAATTCTTTTTCTAACCACCAAAATCTTTGTACTAATTTTTCTAACATTTATATAATGTTAAAATTAAAATCGAATAGTTTCTACTATATATTTCTTTTCTGGCAATAATTGCATACGTATACATAAATCAAGCCTTTCTCCAGGGGTAGGCAGAGGTGTTAGAACACCAGCGTTTCGCAAGGATAAATAGGGGGCGGGGCCTATTGCCATTTATCGGGAACTTTAATCGCAGTAATTTACTAGATGGTGCACCAAGAACGTTGCTGCCCTTTCCTCGTTATAACTGTGACAACTGTATTATTTTCAGGCGTTACCACAAGGCCATACTTAATTTAAGGAGTTCGATAGAGCGGCGGCATAGCGCGCTCGGCCTGCGATTGCGTAAACTAAGCAATGTCGCTAACGCCGATCATTGCATGGGTGACCAAAAAAATATTATCTCGTGTTCCTTCGTGGTTCGGAAGGCATGTTAAGCCTTTGGTCCCAGCTGCACCTGTAGTTAACCCCCACTGACCTAGCGTGGTGGCCCAATCTCCAGATATTCTTCCATCCCTAGGAAAGGCCCGTGCCCCAGCAGTGGGGATAATAAAGTATGATGATGATGAATACTTAATTACATATTTGACAAAATACGCGTCTATTTACACACATCCACAGGTAGAACAGTTAAACGTTCACATAATAGGTAAACGTTGCGGATGACTCAGATCGCTGGCGCGCGTCCAGCGCGTCACTCTTCTAAACAGAGACAGGTTGGCATCACTCCCATGGCAATGAGAATGTTCCTACTGAGACAGCCCCGGACCCCGGTTAACGATCGCCGCGACCTTGACTTGACAGCACAATACAAAAATTAAAAGTTCTACAGTGTTAGGCTTCATTCATCACTAGCACCTTTACGGTGTGATGGATGATATGATTCAAAAGGGAGTGGATGGCTTGAAGACGTCTGACCGATATGAATGGAAGAGGAAACATACTGCGCCGACCCCAGATAGACTGGGAACAGGGCAGGGAGAAGGCCCTGTGACTGGTGAATTGCCGCATGGCAGATGATCACAGACTCTCCCCGCTTAAAGGGCTTGGAGGAACACCGGAATGGTTTAGTTAGTGTGTATTGCGAGTCCCACCACACACGCCAGTCGCCTAGCTAGCGGCTGGTATGGTTCGTGAAGGCATTCCACTCCGACAAAAAAAGAACTAAACAGATAAACTGGAACAGGGCAAGAAGAACATATCAATCAGATGCTGTCTGTCACTGTCACAAACTATCGACAAGAAAAGGACAACATCACATTTTAAAAACTTCTTAACCAAAGAAATTTTAAACACTTTTTTCTTTAATAAATAGCACCGCTATTGTTTACGCATTAATTCAGAATCAGTAATAATGTGTTTGTTCAATAATAAGCTAAAATATAATTTTACCACAATGCCTTGACCCTGCCAATTCGACTTTCCGCATGAATATCGTGTGATGACGATACTGTTGAATATTTATTAAAATAATTTGCAAAATTAATAATATAGAGAAAAACAACTGTCGTGTGATGACGGCAGAACAGAATACAATTACCCATATATCCCTTGGGTGCGTTCCTATCTAATGAAGTTTAGTTTATTTGGTTTTATTTGGAATTTAAGTAAGGGTTAATATTCGACAATGCGATACAGATAGTCGAATTTTCGCCGCTGTGAGTTAATAGTTATTTTCACAAATAAACAAAGTATCGTTTGAGTCTGCATTATTACGCTTTTAGTACCGTCACGAATATTTTTGATAAGAATTTGATTTCCCGAGCAATTGAGATCAAGCAATTCATATCGTATTAATAAATAAATACAGATGCCTTCAGTCAGTAAATATTTAGAGAAAAATGCCAATTAGAGCATATTTTTTAGCTAACAGTTTATCAACGAAATGAAGTATTCGTATAAAAATAACAGAACTTGAGCGCTTTCGTTGACCTAGAATCGTTGAGAACTTTCACTAGTTGGAGAGATTCTTAACGGGGTTTTTTATTTCGGCATAGATAGGTTCTATTAAATATCTGTCCATAAATATCTAACGAAATAAAAAAAATCAATTACACTTTTATTAAAAAAATATCCGAATTCAGTCAACTAGGTGTGGTGTACCTACCTACCTATGTCAAGTAACGTTTATCAATCAGTATTTTATTCAGCTTCAACTAAATAGTTCCAATATATATATTTTTTTATTTATCAGGAAGTCCATACTTTGACTTACTTTGATAAATATTAGGTACTTAAGGTGCACCAACACTGAGATTTTTGAGAATTGTGAATTTTGCAACACTCGACATTTAGTCAATAACATTGCACCATATGATGATACTTTCGATTTTATTCGCTGTTGTCACTTGGTGCCTAGAAATATTCAACTAAAAGTAGCTTTGGTGTGAATGCACCATTAGTTTGAATACAGTAGCTGTGAGCCAGCATCGCGTACTGTAGTCATTAAGGCCATATTCGCATGTCGTTACGTACCGTATTGCCACATCTAAAGCTCTATCAGTATCTCGCATTTGCAAATACGTGAGATAAATTCCTACGTTATAAGATTATACTATAGTACTTTGCATTGTGCTTTGTGGTGTCGGCAGAACAGAATACATTTGTCACCACCCCTCATCTCTTCCATGGGTGCCTTACAAGGAGACTAAGGGTAAATTAACAGCAACAGCAATGAGTAACGGGCAATAGCTTTCCTCTTATACCATCTAAAACTGCGGTTTATGTGCCCGATATTTGGCAATAGGCTCGTCACGTACATGGGCGAAAAGTGGGTGAAAGATAAGTCAGAGGTAACTTATCTTACCTGTCGAAGGGGTCCTCGTGGATAAATAGGCGTGATTTACATATGTATGTTTGTATGTATGTATAGTATATTTTTTCTAGGATAATTTCGGACATTATAAGCTAAATGTTGTTGCAGGGAGAAACAATTTCGATCACCCAAGTGTGCGTGGCTATTTTAATAATAGCTCATTGGCAGCCATTTTGCTTCGTCTTCGTCCTGGCGCTTTCCCGGCCAGTGTCCGATTTCCGACTAAGCCTACTCCTCTTTGCCTGGTCTTCGGCATCCTGAGCTGTAATCCTGCTCATTCTCCTCCCTGCCCGTCTTCACTACTTCTAACCAGCGCTTCTTGGGTCTGCCTCGCGGCCATTATTAAAATATATTTACGAGCGCGCCGCTGTGATACTAGCACGCACATGTGACGTATAAATTAAGGGGTTCTTGTAATAATAAAACAATGTTTACACAAATGATGTGTTCATGTGATGAGCAACTAATTTTCAAGCAAAAGTTCATTGGCTCGCATCTAAACCTGTATAAATATGTTAATTTGTCCGAAATAGCCTCTGAATTCAAGATGTTTTAAATTTATCTCTTGTCGATAATACCTATTCTCATAAACAATCGCATTGCAAAGTCAAGCCTGAGGTCACAATATATCATCCGTATTAGAGAAACTCAAAAAATAACCGCCTCCGTGGTCTAATGGTTCGCCCACCGGAATGAAGATCCAGAGGTCCCGGGTTCGATCCCTAGGGGGTACAAATCAGTACTCGGTTTGGTTGGTTGTAGGACTTCTTTGAAGTCCGCCTGGCTAGCTACCACCATCTTATCAAAATCTGTCGCCATAATAATAATGTTAACAGCATTATTGTGTTCCGACAATGTGTGATAAGATAGCCAGCCCCTCTGTGGTTAAGGGTTCCAGGTGAAGCTCGATTCCATCTTCAGCCCTTATCGTCACTTACCATATCAGGTGAGATAAAGGGCAAGAGCTTCCCTGTCTAACATTAAAAAATTATAATAATAATAATAATCTGGACTATTTATGTTTACGGTATTCCCTAGAACAATAGCCGGAGACAATGGCCGTTACGATAAATGTGGCGGATCGTTATTGACCCGTGGGACTGGTACGCGCCACAACTCAAATGTTAATGACAATAACCCACTTCAAGGCGTGGATCGTTTAACCTAATGCGCAGATTGTTTCACGAGGACAGACTTTGAAGAATTTTTGGCTATGCAGTTATACGAACGAACAGACAATTTATTATTATAAGAGATTGAAGTTATACTATACCAGCATCTACAAAAATGCTTTGCAAAACAAGTAATCATAAAACGGACTGTATATAAAATGTTCTTTAAAACTTTTTCCACTTTTTACTCCCTGCTCTTCTGTCGCCAATCAGCTCGTCGTGAATAATATTTATAAATAAAAGCAAAAACATATCAAAAACAGAGAATTGTGTGATAAGACATACCTATCCAATGCAGACTTAAGTTAGGTACGGTAGTGGCGTGATTGTGATACGTAGGTACTATTATATAACGCGATAAGGGATATGGCGCGTAGTAATATCAAAATACTATTAGATAACATAGGTAGTACAGAAGTTGCTTCCACTTCATTCATATTGCCTTGCATTTCTATTAGCAAACGGACGCTGAGCTCGTTTTCTACAGAGGGGATTCATTGATGCGTGGTGCAACGATCAATATTATAATTGAATTGCTTGAAATTGGAAAATCAAAATCAGAGTTAATGTTTGTTCGTTATCTTCTTTCCCTTATGTTTTCTTCTTCCATTCCTCTCTATCCTTCACCAATGTCTCATGCACTCCTCTCACTATAACATCCTCCTTTACGCAACCAATCCATCTCTTCTTTGGTCTTGCTCTCCTTCTATGTCCTTTTACGTTCATAGCTAACATTCTTCTGCCGACATAGCTTTCATATCTTCGTGTAACATGACCAAACCATCCAAGCATATTGCTCCGCGGTCTCTCAGTCACTGGCGCTACATTCAAAATTCCCTTGATATACTCTTTCGTTATCTTATCTCTCCGTGTCACACCACTCATTTATCTTAATTTAATAATAATATAATAAACGATATAAGCGAAATAAACGAATATAATAAATATCAGGATATTAAGTTTAAAACAAGCATTCATTCCGTATTATTAGCTGCGTGGTGACGGCAGAGTAGAATACAAATATTGTCACCACCCCAAATCTCCCCCGTGAGTGTCGTACAAGGCGACTAAGGATAAATCAGTGATGAGGAATGGGCAGCAGCCTCTTATAACACCTAGCAATAGTACTGCGTCTTTTGTGCCCGATAAATGGCAATAGGCTCGCCACCTATTACATGGGACCTAATATAATTGGCGAAACGTGGGTGCTAGTTCACCTCTGCCTACCCCTTCGGGGATATAGGCGTGATTTATGTATGTATGTATGTATGTATGTACATTCCAGTAGTAAGCTCCGGAAACCAAATACCGTGGAAGTTTATAGGCTATTAATAATTTTACTTACATACTTAATTGGTTGTGATTTATGTATGTGTATGTATGTGTCATTCCGTATTGGTCAATGAACGGTAGCGCCGTGAAGTGAAGCCTGGGCAGAATACACTCACCACCCCTTGCGTTTCCGTCGTGTCGTGAGAGGTGAATAAAGGACTTTTCTGATCTTGTATGTGCATGTGCAATGCATCCAAAGTATGCGCTCAATGCCATAGCTCAGCTCCAATAGATAATATCATTCACAGACGAGTACATACACTACCCCCACAATAGCATTACCATGGAGGTGATAGTGTCAGGCAGATGGCAATAAAAACCTATCATATCATGTTTTTACTAGAGTTCGTGCAGTTTTATTCTTCCATATTATAATTATATTGGTTAGCTGTCATAAAATAATCCAATCTTGCATATCATCTTAAAAGCAATTCATCTAATTTTCTAGGTGTCATTCTTCCCTCCATCCACCAACATTCATAACCTAACAATCGTTTTTAGATTGTTAGGATATGAATGTAGTTACTAGTAACAAAACATAATTGTAATTGTGATAATTGTGATTTTATCTTGATAGTACTTAAGTACTTGTAGAAATCAAAGAAGTGTGGACCAATTATAATGACTAAGCAAATTATAATGTCATACCCCCGAATACAGAAACGCTACTCAAATTTTGAGCACTGCTTAAAAGTTAAGTTGACAATACTTGTCAGAATTTGTATGGAAAAACGTCAATTTTGACATTAATTAAATGTTAAGCAGGACTCAAACTTTGAGTAGCGTTTCTGTATTCAGAGGTTAGTTAGACATGGATTAAATATAACAAGTCCTAAAATTCCGAGTATTATAACTATATCTAATAAACAGTTTAAATATTAACAAATTACTAAAAGAAAAAGGCAGTGACATACCTAATTAATGATGACAACAATTCCAACAAATAATAGATTAAAAATTATTATTATTAATTATTATTAAAAATTAGGACCTACCTGGAAAAACATCCATGTGTGGTACTCCCCCAACTTAACAGCTATACAAGCACCAAGTGCTATGAACACTGTTGATATGCTGTCGCAGCCATGGTCAAACAGTTCACCCAGTGGTGACTGAGTCCCTGTCCGCCGCGCCTGCTTGCCATCAATGGCGTCCAGACTCTGGTATATAAATATTCCTATGGCGTTTAGCGCACATGCCCAGCGTGGGACTTCTTGTCTGGCATCTGGGCTATACCTGCAACAATCAGTACAGTTAACTGAATTTAGGAATTAACATTGCTTTAAAATAATAGGTGTACCTACAACTATTTTTTAAGATCTTTTATCTCTATATATGTGTTTTGTGCAAATAAACTTTTGACTTGATAGGCATGTGGTTTTGTAAGAGTAGAATATAAATGTCACAAACTATAAATGTGGTAGAGTAGAGATATAATGGCTAAATCGAGTTTAAATAGGTAGTATCATGCAGTGTGGTGACGGCAGAGCAGACTACAATATTGTCACCACCTCTCCCGTGGGTGTCGTAGAAGGCAACTAAGGGTAAAGACAGTGATGAGTAATGGGCAGCAGCATTCCTCTTATACCACCTAGCAATATACTGCGATTTTATGTGCCCGATAGATGGCAATAGGCTCGCCACCTATAAGACCTACCTTAATTAGCAAAAAGTGGGTGCTTAATTCACCTCTGCCTACCCCTTCAGTGCTACAGGCTTGATTTATGTATGTATTAGAGACTACATAAACAAGATAATAAATATATTTTATTGCCAACATTATTTTTATTTAATGAGCATACATGTTTGCTTATTAAATCAATTTATTGTAACTATTCCAAAATCAATGTTTTTACACCTATTTGCATGCCTTTTAACTCAATATAAAAATGAATAAATATGTTGAAAAGTGATGGAAAGAAACATGAAGAGACATATGAAGGCAGAGGGTGATCAGTGTGACAACATTCCAATAACAATACTGCTTAAGGTTTGGCTTAGGTTTTACAGCCCGCCATCTGCACAACACTAACACTCTTCAGGGATGTATTTTTTGATGGTATGCATGCATCCAAGATGCCTATTGGATGCCTATTGTCAATATTGGTCTACAATACGATGTAGACCAATAGGCATCTTGGATGCCATCTTGGATGCCTATTGGTCTACACTGGGCAACATTGTCGACTTTTACAACAACCTTGGGATGTTTCCGGGCTGACACATTCTAGATAATTTCTTTAATTCAGGCCAGTATTGAGGCACGTTGCATATTATATCATGGTGTTATCATCGAGTAGTGAATGTGAATCAAGTAGGTAGTGAAAACTTGTTTTTTACAACATAAACATACATAAAGTTACATGTTTATGTTATATAAAAAAAGCACTAGATAGAAAGTTATGAGAACAGAATACAAACGAAAGCTGTTCTAGTAGTGGGTGACACAATTCTTGTATCAAAATTGTAACCTTAAATATAAGTAAAATACATACTTACCATACTAAAATTAATGTGGTAACTACGTTGACTATTAAACCTATTATAGTGATGAGATTCGGTGCAAGCCATAACGGAGTTTTAGACACCAGCCAACACCACCAGGGCTGGAGTAATGAATCTAATATACTCGCACTAGTGCATGAATATTTGTGTTCACCGAGTCTTTTTAACTGTGCAGCAGTAAGTATTCTTTCCTTGTAAAACTGCATGATATCCACTGTCACGACATTTAATACTTAAAATTAATTTATACTAATAATACAATGAAATCACTAGTCACACCGTACCAATTCACTTTTTTACGCAGAAATTGCACACAGACAGAGCCACATACTTTTGCAAGCAAGCACAGAGTAAAGTGAGATGAAAAAAAACACTTTATGACAGACCAGATTAAAAAACACACACAGGTTATGTAAAATTGACCCCCTTATAGATTAGATATCATTGAAAATGGCGGCATATTTGAATTAAACTCAGAATTAACTCCGAGGAATTAAAATGTTAATTTTGTTAGTAATGCTATTAAATACGATTACAATGTTGATAATAGTTATTTGTTGTACGTGAGTGCAAAGTTGTTTTTTAACCGCGTGCTCAATTTTGATGACCGAGCTAGCGAAGGATTCCAAAAATTGAATCACGAGCGTAGCGAGTGATTCAAAAATTAGAATCCTGAGCGATAGCGAGGGAATCAAAAGAGCACAAGGTGAAAAATCTTTGCACTCGAGTGCAAGACGTAACTTTTCATCCCCCCAACGAGGAAATTGCAAAATACAAAAAAAAATACAATCACAACAGTTTCTGTTTTCACCCAGAAACTCCCATTAAACCAAACACACTCTCAACACCCACTCAGAAACACCCACAAAACACTCATTCACCCAGAAACACCCATTCACCCAGAAACAACCACAAAACACCCATTCACCCAAAAACACCCAAAAAACACCTATTCACCCAGAAACACCCACAAAACACCCATTCACCCAGAAACACCCACAAAACACTCATTCACCCAGAAACACCCACAAAATACCCATTCACCCAGAAACACCCACAAAACACCCATTCACCCAGAAACACCCACAAAATGTCCAATCACCCAGACACATCCACAAAACACCCATTCACCCAGAAACACCCACAAAACACCCATTCACCCAGAAACACCCACAAAACACCCATTCACCCAGAAACATCCACAAAATATCTAATCACCCAGACACACCCACAACATCCACCTAGTTACGCCCACAATACTCACCCATCCATTCAGACAAACACCCATTCACCTAGACACACCCACAAAAACCCATTCACCTAGACACACCCACAAAACACCCATTCACCCAGACACCTCCAACACCCACCCATCCACCCAGCCACACCCGCAAAATTTATCCTGACACACCTGTAAGTACCTAATAAAAATTACCGTCCCTAATGGAGTTCCGAGACGGTCAATCAGCTTGAGTCAAGCACGTTGATTTTCTGTATATTTTTGTTCCGTTGCTAGCGTAAACAAATCAAACAAACCTAAAAAACTTTTAAATGCTTGACTCAAGCATCAAGTAAGCATTGTAGACGATCAAAATGTTTAAAGCAAGATTGTCGCCAAGCTGATTGACTGTCACGGAACTCCTAAGTTTTAACAAATTTATGACGTGAAAAGAAAATGGCGCGCGCAAAGCAAATTACAAAAAAGTACAAAAAGAAGGTTCCGAGTCTGAGTTTTTTACAAATTAAAATAGGTTGCATGATAATTTCGGCCCCATGGAGGTAGAAATAAATAGGTATAATGATGTTTTGAATTCACAAACTCATTGCACACGATGTTCTAAATTCAAATTTACTTTAACCTCTAGAGGATAAAAACGGCTTTTGCACTCAGATATCGAAGAGCAAAAACGCTTTTTCCGAGATGGTGGGATGAAATAGTAGATTTTCCATCAAGTGCACAAAACGAATCATTTTTGTCCGAGACTTTTAGCAGCCAGAGCCGAAGGCGAGGGCTGATAGTAATGTCGAGGATAAAAATGGTTTTGTGGACGAGTTAGAAACTCTGCTTTTCACTTCGATTGCGAGGAAATAAAACAGTAGTTTATCATAACATTTCTTAAAATTCAAACTAAAATTAGTACAGTTTTGGATACCGAAGGAAAAGTTTTTCCCAGTGATATAAGGTTTGGGCTGCAGACCTATACAGCCAAGTATTAAAATATTTTTTTCGTTAATTAATTTAATAACCTACCGTACCTACTTGAATTAAAATTTTAATATCTTTTATATCTTAAAAAACACATTAGGCAAATAAATTTAAGTAAATATTAAAATATAACAAATTCTATCTCTGAATTTCTCATTGTGTTTGGCTGCATGGCTCATTTTCTTTGCCTTAATATAGACACATTTATGAGTAGATACGTTAATGCTCTAGAGCACAAAATTCGATTTTGTGCAGCCTATATCCTGCACAAATGAGCACTTTCAGAGCATGAGAAGTGAAAAGTATATTACTTGAATAGCTAATTTTGATAATTTAATTTCATAGCGCCCCTGTTATGCCATCAAACCATGTTCTTCTACTAAAATGACAAATGTTTCTTGTGCCGATTTGAAGCGCTCAAGCGGCATAGCTACTAAATTTGACGTTTGTTGCTTGTATTTGACATTACAAATGCATCTCTTTATTTATTAGTTATGTGGACGTTCACCTTCGTAAACCAGTGCCATCAGCGCCAAAATGGCGATAGTCAAATTGGCTTCATTTTTTGGATGATATCCTACAGTCTAGCGGCGGCGTAGAGTGCGGGCAAAGAGTACAATGTATATACAATTAAAAAAGAGTGCGGGCCAGATAAGTCTACGGGGGGCGCTGCTCGCTAACATTGACACTCGTAGACAAACAAAATAGCAGACGAAATTTTAGTTCCAATAATGACCACGCGGGGACTTATCTGGCCCGCACTCTACCTCCTTGTTTAGAGGTCAGTGCATCAAACATACTGCGATTTACTTGCCAGATACAAAATATTTCTTTATAAAAAGGAGATTGTGTTTGTTTTAATGTCACATGACTGAGATGCACCGGTTTATTTATACACAAACACACAAATCACACCTATATCGTCGAAGGGGTAGGCAGAGGTGAACTAGCACCCACGTTTCGCCCATGACCCTGACCCTCCGGGGATATAGGCATGATTTATGTATGTATGTATGTATACATTTGAAATCCTTCCAAAACTCTAATTTAAAACGTATTCATGCCCTCTCCATAGAGTGCAGGGGGGCGAAGAAGTCCTGCCGTTTAAGACGGCGGCCCAGACCACCGGGGGACTGATGTCCCCTGAGTTCATGCCCGGGCCATGAGCTACCGCTCGATGCCCGAAGCCCGCCACCAGACGTATGACCCGGATGATGATGATGATGCGGGTGACCGCACCGTACACCCGCTTAACGCAGCGCACGGCCTTGGCTAGATAAAATACAAGGTTATTTGTAAAAATTCAAAAACCTCTCAGGAGAAGATATGTAACATCATGAGCAATAATGTTTGTTCTACGAGTTTTTAAAATTCGTAAGATTTTACTTTCATACAAATATAAATACTAATTTAATTTACCGCTTTAAAGTCAATAACAAGGCAGCGCGCGGGCTTAGCGTAGCATCGTTACGTTTATGAATTAAACATATGTCACGAGAGTACAATAAAAACTTTAAAAAATAATCTTGCGCAATATATTGCGTTATACCTAGTATAATCGTTGTTATTTATGATGTTAGCTGTCTAGTCATGGGAGGATTTTGATGTTTTAAAAATAACCTTGTATAAATGAGAATAATTATTATCACATAATTAATAGAAAGGTATCTCAGTCCGTGATAAAAAAAATAGGTAGAATACAAATGAAATAATTGATACAATCACAATTTTACAACATAAAGCTTTATTTCAACAATAATTACATTTTTGTTACATAGTCTTTCACATAATACAGTATCGAGAAATGTAATCAAGATGAACTATTATTACATTTATTACAGTAATCTAAGGATCTATTGTACCGATTTTGTAGCCATTTCGTTTCTACATAATAAGTAATAATAAAACCTAAATGTATACATAGTTTTTCGATTGTTCAGTCCAAAGATAATAATATAAAATATTTTCTCTTTAATAACGTATTTAATTCAATAACAACAAATTTAAAATCTCGTTTATGGAATTACAAACAATAAAAATTGTAATATGTAGGTAGGTTCTTAAAAACAAACAAGATGTAAAAGTATTAAATAAAGGTTAACGCTCATTAGACCCAGCGGGCACCCAGTGGACCAAACGTCACTGTACCTGTGGAGTTACTAAGATCATACAATAAATTATATTATCGAATATCCTAAGATAGTTAGAAAGAAAGCCTGGAAATGACGCTTCGCCTTGCATTGTCCTCGCGTGGACCGCTCGCGGGCCGCGAGTACCACCGAGGTGGTCCGGAGGCCTTACTAATCCATAAAGCCTCGTCTCGCGCGATTATTAATAAAGAATAGGCGGTGCGGGTCGGGTTTATGAGCGTTAAGGGCCAGTTCACACCGAAACGCAACGCGATAATTTTAACAGAGTTAGTCACAATTAAACTTTCTTTACTAGTACACGATCAGAGAAACATTTTAATGTGGCAGTTCAGACGTCAGTCAATACGTTGCACCACGCAGCTCTGCTTCTCTTAAACCGCGCGAAGTAGCGTGACGTCGCTTGGCGCAGACTGAGGCCATACTGTGCGCCGTAGCGACTTGACGTTTGACGTAGATATCTACATTGCGCTACGTCGTGGGACGTCTCGCTGCGCACCAAGGCGTCGTGCTGCCAACGATTTTAAATGCACCTCGCGACGTCGCGATGCGCTTCGCAGCGGCGCGCGGCTGCAGCGAGTAGCCACTCTTCAAGCTACGTCGCGTTACGTCTCAGTGTGAAAAGACCGTAACTTTAAAAGTCCGGGTGTGTTCTGTGCTACCTAGGCTTGGATTGGTTCTTTCTGGTTTCGATTCTCTTCTGCAAGGTCGTGAGCAAGGCGCCCAATACGTTGTGGCCTGGCAGCCGCTTCCCGAAAAGGAGGCGTTTCACGGAGTCGTCGTACGTCAGCAGAGCGACCATGTTTTGGAGGAGGAACCCTTGGCAGTACTCCAGCAGCTGTGTAGCACCATACACCTGTGTAAAAGTATACAAGTAAATTAAGTGAGAACATTGTTTTTATGGATTATTTTAGGGGGAGCTCGATAGCGCAGTGTCTTGGCGCGCTTGGCCTGCGATTGCGTGAACTAAGCAATGTTCGCTAAGGTAAATCCGGTCATTGGATGGGTGACCAAACATTTTTTATTTTGAATTTCTCCGTGCTTCGGATGGCACTATGAGCCGTTGGTACGGCTGCATATGCTGTCGTTAATAACCACTAATCCGCCAGGAGAACCTAAAACCCGTAGCGGTAATGAGTGGCGCCCAACGTGGGGCAGGTTGACATGTAATCAAAAATTTGTTGACATGCGAGATACCTTGGCGTGTATGTAGACGGAGACGAGGTTGTGCAGGTCGACGGTGGCGGCGGCGCGCGCCTCGCAGTGCCGCTGCAGCGGCAGCAGCTGGAAGAAGGCCGCGGCCGCCAGCACCTCCAGCACGTCCGCCTCGGGGATGCCCAGCGCCGAGCACCCGCCCGAGTACAGGTACTTCATCACTTGCTGCAGAACGTGATGTGTCGTTCGTTTGGGTCTATTTCACAATCGACGGGTAAGTTCTGAATAGCTTACTTGGCAGTTCAATTGACATATTATATTTCATATTACAACTGTCAAATGATCTGCCAAGTAAGCTACCTAGAACTTACCCGTCGATTTTGTAACAGGCTCTTAATAAGAAAAGGGCACAACGGTACATTTTGCAGGTATTTAAAATTAAGGTTTTAACTGCCGCACTCAGATGTCAATTAACGGTAATGAGTAGGTACTTAATGTTTTACGAATTGACGTCCCTGAGTGCGGCAGAGCGTTTAACAGACAACAACTGCCCCTAAGACAAGTGGCCAATCTATTCGAACGAACAGAATAAAAACGTCAACTTAAGCCAACTTCTCATACATTTGACACGACGGTCACCATGTTGTTTTCTTGGTAATACGTTTCTTCTATTCGTTTGAATAAATCCGCTATTAGAGGGACTGATTTGTCAATCGACATTGACTGCACTCACTTCTTTAATATTTAGGTAACACAACTTTCAACCTACCTCAAAGATATGGTATCTAATGTCATTGATTTGTACTAGAGGTGGCGTCGTGTTGGCGGCGGGCAGGGCTTCGTTGGTGGCCCGGGGGGGCGCCAGCATGGCCCGCAGCCGCGGGGACTCCGACACCAACACTATCTTGTGCCCGTAGAAGAGGCGCCCTTCCACTCTGTGGGAAAATGAATAGATCAATATTAAGTATGGCCAAAGTCAACAATTCAGATTGTTATATTATAAGGGTTTGAATAATAGAGCTACGCTAAAGAAGTGCTACGGTACGCTACAGAAGCTACAGAAGTACAGTTCGGCTTGGGTTAAGGTTTTCGAATTTACGTTGTAAAAATACCTGCTTTGTTTTTTTATTGGTGCACTTGCTCGTAAATAATAAATAAATAAATAAAAATATGGATGGATTGTGTGAGGTATGATATGAAGATGGGTGCGGATGAGGAGATGAAGCCGAAATCGTCTCATACCTAATATCGGTCTAGTGAAAAGGTTGTCCCCGCAAGTGAAGTCAATTATAATAATATTACAGTTTTGGTACGGACCTAAAGGTGACGTCGGCCAGCGAGGGGTTGTTGACGTAGGAGGGGTCGACGCGCGAGGGCGCGGGCGCCTGCGGCGGGGGCTCCGCCACGGCGGGCACGGGCTCCCAGCCGAAGCACGCGCACAGGATGTCCGCCAGCAGCAGCACGGTGCCCTCCTTCTGTGGGCAATACATATATTACATACAATTACATACACAAATCAGTATCATACAGTTTTACTATGCAGGCACTGACCGCTATTATACAAGTACGCTGGGCTGAAGGTTGTCATCAAACTGCTATTTTTTTATTTGAATAAAAAAGAACTACACAAATCTATTGTACTACTGAGATAGAATCATTTTACTGCGGGAAAACAACCATTAAAATTTCTCGGTGTATATTATTTATTTTTCACTTCTCATGCTCTGAAAGTGCTTATTTGTGCAGGATATAGGCTGCACAAAATCGAATTTTGTGCTCTAGAGCATTAACGTATCTACTCATAAATGTGTCTATATTAAGGCAAAGAAAATAAGCCATGAAGCCAAACACAATAAGAAATTCAGAGATAAAATTTGTTATATTATTATTTACTTAAATTTATTTGCCTAATGTGTTTTTTAAGAAATAAAAGATATTAAAATTTTAATTCAAGTAGGTACGGTAGGTTATTATGTTAATTTAAGAAAATTATTATTTCAAAATTAATTTAATACTTGGCTGTTTAGGTCTACAATCCAAGCCTTCCAATCAATGGGAAAAACAATTTCCTTCAGTATTCAAAACTGTACTAATTTTAGTTTGAATTTTAAGACATGTTATGATAAACTACTGTTCTATTTTCTCGCAATCGAAATGAAAAGCAGAGTTTCTAACTCGTCCACAAAACCATTTTTATCCTCGACATTACTATCAGCCCTCGCCTTCGGCTCGGGCTGCTAAAAGTCTCGGACAAAAATGATTCGTTTTGTGCACTTGATGGAAAATCTACTATTGCTTACCTTGCTGTATCTTAAAATATTAAACAGCAGGGGGAGGCACTCGTAAATGAACTGTTTACTGTAGTGGCTGTCATCTGACGGGCAAACCTGCAAAAGCAATGAATGTTTAAGAAGTTACCATCTTCAATACCTCAGATCGTAAATATTCGACACCCGAGCCGAAGGCAAAAGTGATAAATATGAATCTGAGGCTTTCTTTTCTATCGCCCGAGTTAAGATCATAGCTTTATGTCACTCCCAGACCAGGATGTGGGTTTTACGTACGCGTTCACTATATGGTCACTATGCTGTTAAGTTAACTATCAGTCCTACAAGGTTGTTGGTGTGTTCCAAATAACTCTTTAAAACTAGTCTGCGCAGTAGATATACTCTTGTGCATTTTGGAAGGAAGTCCTCTATTGCTTAATAGTATATTATAATTATTAACTCAAAAGAGTTTTCTATTCCAAAACCGTCTTGGAAATGTATGACGAACGGCATGTGGTTGGTGGACTTCTTTGAAGTTCGCATGGATAGTTAGCACCATTCTTATCAAAATTTGTCGCCATAATAAGAATGTTAAGAGCATTATTGTGTTGGAACACAATATAGCCAGCCCCTCTATGGTTGAGGGTTCCGCAGTTGAACCTTGTTTCCACATTCGGCCCTTATCGTCACTACCATCAGGTGAGATGAAAGGCCCCCGCATTCAGCTTCCCCGTCTCGCATAAAAAAATGTGGATTCTCCGGGCTCCCAAGGTCGCAAATACCTGCAGGAAGTCCTGCAAGAGCTGGTCGATGACGTGGTCGAGCGCGGCGTCGGCCGCCGCCGCCAGCGACAGCGTCCACGCGTGCAGCGACCACGGCACGCCCAGGCCGCGCAGCTCCAGGGTTATGTCTGGGGGCGAAAGGTTTGTTAGCCACGTTCCACTTTCTTCGACTAGGATAGGTTCTGTGACAGCTGGCAACAAAGCGGAGGTCGCTAGCGCAGTGGCAAAACGCGTCCGGCCTACGATCGCGTAAACTAAGCAATGTTCGCTAAGCCCACTAAAAAATTATTATAATAGTAAAAAATTATTAACACGAGTTCCTCCTTCGGAAGGTACTTTAAGCGGTTGGTCCCGGCTGCATTTGCAGTCGTTAATACCCACCAACCCGCACTGGGCCAGCGTGGTGGGTTATGGACCATTCTCCCTAATAGGGAAGGTCTGTGCCCCAGCAGTGTAGACATTAAAGGGATGATGATGATGAGCCAACAAATATAAAAGGAGGATGTGAGAAAGGGATAGATCAAAATATGTATGAATATGATCAGTCAGGCGTAT
>OZ008345.1:245432-402277 GCA_963931975.1 Cataclysta lemnata
CTTGACGGGTCTATGGTCTAGATTTCAATTAAATATTTTGCATTGAGTAGGTCTATTAAATAAAGTTTATTGATGTCTCTGAGTGCGGCATTTGGTCTAATCCTCAATTCTAATGCAATCGTTATTATTTTATTTGAAAATAAAAATGTTAGAAAATAAAAAGCCCGAGTGGTTTTGACAGTGACCCGGTTCGTGGAAAACCCGAGTTCGATATACGCGACTCAAGATTATAATTTTTCAATCTTTTTTTGACCTGTTTTTCTTTGCGTTCTTTTACATAAACTGTAAAAAAGAAAGTTTGGGAATAGAGCTGGGACATTTTGATTGAGCCCTTCCCACAGCACAATAATGTCTTCAAAGAGATAGTCATTGGTATTTTAATAAACCTACACAGATTTCATACAGACGTCAGTCAATAGCATGAAATATCTCGACGCACAGGAAACGGCATATCAATTTGTCCGTAGAAGAAATTCGCAACGGGCCGAGCACAAAGCGGCGCAGTGTCCGCGCGAGCGCACTCGCTAATGCGATGCACATGCGCTCACAATGAACTCCCAGTGCGCGTGCGCACTCCACGGCAAATGGGCCGCGGCCGCGGGGACTACTGTGCGCGCGGTAACCATGATCTAGTCTCAACTTTGATATAAGGAATGAGGAAAGTCTAAAATAGTTTATTTTATTAAAGTACTTATGATGGCATTTCAGCTAATTATTGTCTTCAATGCTGGCCTGGGAGCGAACAAATAACGTAGAATAGACCAACCCCGACTCATCCCATGGGTGTCGTAAAAGTCGACTACGGGAGATTGCCCGGTGTATGATATGAATCAAAAGGGAGTGGATGGCTTGATGACGTCTGACCGATATGAATGAAAGAGGAAACATACTGCGCCGACCCCAGATAGACTGGGAACAGGGCAGGGAGTAGAAGAATGACATTTCAGCTAAATTAGTAGCTACGAAATCATTCTAGAAATAATGGTTAAGTTTACGGTGCGACAACCATTATTTTCTATATCTCATACAGCCTTTTCCTTAGAAATAACCAATGTGAATGCTACAGATTTATAGAATTGGTTTGTTATTTGAACAACAAATAATTGTTTGATAATTTATTAGAGAGAAAAATATTTAAGTACCACATAATTTTTGAATTGTTAAATTTTTAATGCAAGCATAAATATTTTATAACTAACTTTAACTGTTATAGTTTGGTTTTTATCAATAAATTACAATCTTTTAAAAACAAATGTTAACATGCTAATTGTTTTAAAAATATCAAAGGAAACGAAAAAGTAAAATAATCGAAATGTTCAATAAAGTATCGAGTGTTCAATCGATAAAATTCAACGCAATCTTGTTCAGATTTTTAATGAAATCTTATCTTTCTCGTAACTTTCAAGTTGAAATTACACCGTATATGTATTTACGAAAATAATATTCTGTCATTCACTACGTTAAACAGCTCATGGCTATGATGTGTTTGGTGATATTTATCGAATTGTTTATACATTAAACACAATGACCCTTGCAATTGAATTTAGTAATGTCTCGTACTCAATAGATACAATAGTGTCGCTAACTGCGACAACCATTATTTTCTATAACGTTGGTAAGTTACTACGGCTCTAGACAAGCGTGCCTCATTCTACATTCAACATTAACTGTTATTTACGTCGATGAATATTGTTGTTTCGATGCTTGTGAAATATATGAAATTCTAAATAATATAATATTCACACTATTCTACCGGATCAACGTTGACTGGATAAAAAGCGATGGATAGAGCAGACAAAGATGAGCAATCAATAATAATTATTGTTAGAACCAGTGCCAAAAATTTTCGTTTCTACGTAACAAATCTAAACAAAAAAGGAGAAGTAGGTAATGTAGTTTTTACACAGGAAGTTTTTGCTCATTGGCTTTGTGCTAAATACGTGTCTATTATAAAAATGCAATGTTGAATTGTTTTGTATATAATGCTTTTTATAAGAAATAAAAAATCTGTTCCTCCTTGCGTAGGATATGTCTTAAGTCATAAATCCAATCGAAACATGCAAATATTTTATCCTGAAGCGGGAATCGAACATGAGGCAATTTTAGACATCTCTCCTAGCATATAAATAATCTAAAACAATACAACAGTGGAAATGAAATAATTTATCCTCTAAAGGCGAAAATTCTTGCCACCCCACATCCTCAGAGACTACTTTCACCGGTAGGTATGTACGTGAATCTGCGGTGTCCTGAGGCGGGGTCGCGATAGAATGGGAGCATTCCCCTTGCCGCCGATTCAGGGCGAGACCTTTTAAATATATCCCCCGCTTTTGTTCTGCGGTGTCTTATTGCCAACGTCTGAATTGCTTGTAAGCGACGTGAGTCGCGAATGCGAAATTACTTCGCAAACTATTTGTTTAATTCTTTCCTATGTGGATTAACAGAAAATAAGGAAAGAAAATTACATGGCTGACTCCAAATAAACTAAGACAAGGAGAGAAGGATCAATTTGATTACACCCAGTTAGAAGCGTTGATGACAAAACCAAAATAGAAACACATTAGATATACATTTGTCATAGTTTTTGCTAAGGTATACTAATAATCAAGTCACAGTCTTATGATCTATTCCTGCAATATTCAAATTAATGATCAACCATTATTTTTTATACATATAAAAGAAACACAATAGGTACCTAAGTCCTCTCAAAGTAGAGCTTCAGTTCAAAGTTGATAATATCTTCTAATATTATTCATCATCGCCCTGCCCTTATCCCATCTTATTTGGGGTCGGCGCAGTACGTCCTCTTTTTCCATCCTCTTCTGTCACTCGTCATCTCCTTATTCACATCCATCACCTTCATATCACACCTCACACAATCCATCCATCTTTTCAGTGGTCTTCCTCTACTTCTACATCCATCAACATTCATGTCCATAACTTTCTTACTCACATTCATGGCATCACGTCGCATAACATGTCCATACCAAGCTAAACGGCTCCCTTTCATCTTCTCTGTTTCTGAGGCCGCTTTCAGACTCCCTCTTATGTAATCATTCCGTATTTTGTCCATTTTTGTCACTCCGCACATCCATCTCAACATTCTCATCTCTGCCGCATGCAATTTTCTTTCATTCGTCTTTTTCACAGCCCAACATTCCGATCCATACATAACGACAGGTTATGATCGGAATGTTCTACATCTACTAATATTATTATGATCTAATAATATTATTATTGGTTTATTCTGGCCGTGTGGTGACGGCAGAGTAGAATACAATTGTCACCACCCCAAATCTCTCCCGTGGGTGTCGTACAAGGCGACTAAGGATAAATCAGTGATGAGGCATGGGCAGCAGCGTTCCTCTTATACCTACCACCTAGCAAAGTACTGCGACTTTTGTGCCCGATAAATGGCAATAGGCTCGCCACCTATTACATGGAACCTAACATAATTGGCGAAACGCGGGTGCTTGTTCACCTCTGCCTATCCCTTCGGGGATATAGGCGTGATTTATGTATGTATGTATGTATGGTTTATTCAAGTGTTTTGATATCGTGGGGTGCGATTTTGTTATTGAAAAAATTGAAACTATGAGTTGTTTTCTTCCACCATACAAATTGTTCGGTCAGTACATACCTACCTAAAGCGAAATGTATGGAAAATTCGAAAATTAATTTTCCCTATTTTGGATTTTTGATATGACCATTGTTTTTTATTACATGTTGTATAATTACACAAACTATGTATTATTATTACGGTGTCAAAATTCCGAAGCCGTATTCAAGTGATTAGTTTTGACAGTAATTGCGATCGGTGGAGCTTGACGTCAGGAGTCAAGTTTGATTCTATTGTGTGTCGTTCCTCATGGTTGGTCATCGAGGTGCGGCTTCCTGGGCGCCTTTAGTCATAGCCCTAATTCTTAGCAGATTGCAGTGAAAGCCTTTCCATGCACAAATACCTAATTAGGAACGCCCATAAAACCAAAGTGATCATTGAGCCATAAAGCTCAAATAAGTATTTCTTACGCCCACACTTATCGTCTAGAGTAGGTAGCCCACAGTAAGTAGCTTGGGCACTATGTTATGGATAGATACTAGATCATGATCACTAGCCTTTTTAGTGTCCCCACTGCTGTGGCACAGACCTTCTCCTTCTCTATGGATGGAAGAATGGAGGGAGAATGGGCCATAACCCACCACGCTGGCCAGTGCGGGTTGGTGGGTATTAACAACTGCAGATGCAGCCGGGACCACCGGCTAAACGTGCCTTCCAAAGCACGGAGGAACTCGAGATAATACATTTTCGGTCACCCATCCAGTAACCTACCTTAGCGAACATTGCTTAGTTTACGCAATCGCAGGCCAAGCGCGCTATGCCACTGCGCTAACGAGTTCCCCAAGATACCAGATGATGATCAATATTATTTTAACATATAAATAACCATGACTGAAGAACAAATGTCTGTGTTAATTACAGAAACTTTCGTATCTGTAAACTTCCGGATCTGGATTCGAGCTCTTGATCGATGGCCAGTGACCAGCCGTTCAAAGATTTATGTATACAAAAACATGGCAAAAGATCTATAAATCGAAATAAAAAGATAGGGAAAAAATATCTTCTCGAAGTTTTCTCTATCTCCCACTAAATCCTGGTCAAGTGGTGAAGAGAAATTTTGTCCACGTCGCTTGCTAGGCCTACAGCTCCATTCTAATGTGCACCCATCCAATGACATTTCTCAGGAATAGTCTACGCAATCGACAGTCACTGCGCTAACGCCAAGTCCATCACGATAATAATTATTCAAATATGCAAGTAACAAGCGTCAGCAAGCAGCCCAACAAATCGCCCGAATATAAGCTTCGACCAATTTGCACCATAATTACGCTTATCTCCAGACATCGGTTGTGATGTGATGGAACAAAGTATTGGGGACCAGTTTTTCGTGCTTGAGTGAATCACGGGTCATTAGCGGCGATGCGTTGGTGCACGGTAGCCGTGTCATCAATCACCAATCCCTCTTCAGCGAGGAATGTGGAACTACAGACAGACGCATTCCTGAACTGTATTTTTTTCAAATAATAAATAATGCACTAAAATGAAAATGTGGCACATTTTTACTTTTGTGCATTATTTAAAAACTTTGAACCCAACTAATTAGGTTCTGCGATGTAAACTACGGCAACATCGTGCATCGCAGTTGGTAAACAATAATTCGTGACAAAAATAAAATTTGGTTACAAACTGAAAATAACAAGATGTTAATAATTGTTATAATTGAAAAAAAAAATAATGAAGACAAATTGAAAGCATTGATTTGAGCTTAAAAAGCTGTATGTACAGTTACTTCAGAGAAATTAAACATTCTACATAATGTTCATTTTACTGTGGCATTCGGTGCATTTGCCACTTGTCTTTACTTTCATTTATTTTATTGCAGTGTCAGTTTAACATTATAACGTAAACAGTAATAGTAAATCATTATTTTCAGACGAAAAGTGCTAAGTAACTAAATAACCTAACCATGGAATTTATTACCTTATATTCCAAAAAAATATGTTTATTTTATTATTATAGGTACACACAGGTTAGTGACGTTGTTATGATGATTACAGCTCGAATCTGATCATATAACAAAATGAGTATTAATCACTTAATGTAGATATTTTTGTGGTGAAAGTAGCGCATGTAATTTTGATGGCAGCTGTTGTTGCAATTATTTTTTATGTTCTGACAATTGAAGTAAAATATGATATGTGCACTAAAAATGTTGTATTAGGTATCTGTGTCGATTCAAATTAGACCGCGCTTCAAATCACCACAATGTAAAGTTAAATAATTAAATATTCTATTCTAAATACAACAAAATAGCTATTATTTACATCATTTTCTTGCATAAACAACTACAATTAAACTACTACTGACACACCACGATATTTTCATATGAATCATCACCCACAGACCTCCACAGCATGTCATTAGATTCGATTACAAACTATTTACACGGCGCGCGTGTGCCTGCGCGCTACGGACGCCCGCATGTCCTGTAATGTGAGACTGATTTGTACCGACTATCATAGCTCGTTGGGTTAACTGGAGTGGACAGTGATGTATCTCTGAACCGATTATTATAGCGTTTCGTCGAAAACAAACGAGGCTGTGTCGAGATTACCCAATCGAAAAATAGTACGTTCGTTAGGTAGTAGGTAAGATGTGATGGACTCTACATTTTCTTTAAATTTTCATAATATAAATAAAATAAAATAAAAAAAATCTTAAAGTAGGTAATGTGTACCTACTTTCGTTTTTTAGAATGAAATTATAAAATGCATCGTTAAATTTTTTCAATGTAACACGAGGTCTGTTCAAAAAGTATCGCGAATTTTGTATATAGGTACCTATACCTATATTCAATTTTCGATTTTTTCTGGCGTTATGTTGATACTCATGTCTTGAACTTATGCCAACAAATTCAATAATTTTGAATATTCAGTAATTTTTTTTCGGTTTTGTCTATTCCGAAGTATGTACTGTATACAATTTTACGGGAAAAGTAGTGTAAGTGCGCGGACGCATTCTGGATGTTGATATGTGGTAAAGCTAATACCATTGGGGTGACGGACAGCCCTCTATGCAGAGGATGCACGGAGGCAGAAGAAACGCCACAGCACGTGCTTATAGAATGCAGGAGCGTGGCAGATGAACGGGCAAGGCTCCTCCAATCCCCAGTATCGGTCCCGAAAGCTTGTAGCAGTCTGAAAAGACTGCTAGGTTTTTGGGATAATCTGGGATGGTTGGAGTAGCAATAATAGGGAGACACGTACAATGACCCAATCAGGGGGCTAAGTGCGGATAAAGCCCAGCTAAACTAACTAACTATGTGGTAAAGCTACCTTTGACAGAAGCAACGTTTATCGAAGGTACCGATATCCCGATAAAAATAATCGAGTAAGTCGCAGTAGTATACCTCTATCAGAAGTGACGTCAAAAATATACCTATATCAGATACAAGTTCTAAGATGCGAAGAGCTATTTCTCGATCACATTAACCCACTGGGAATCTTCCATCTTGGAAAAGGTCCCCAACAAAAGCAAATTAAACCAGACACTTTATATCTGTGTGGATATCAAAACCTTTTAAAACTCATTAAAGTGACTGAGGGGATCTAAGTTCGATCGATAATGTTCAAAATTAATTAATTACAACCAGATAGCAGGTGCTCCCGTCGCGGGGCGACCACGCGTCTTCACTATTGGGGATTTGAATCAAATCTAAGGGCAGATATTAAACAAGGAACCCACTGACTATGAAAACCAATCTTTATTTTAGACCCAAAGAATCATAACATGACATGAACAATGAATCTGCTAATTAACAATTAGTAAACAACGAATTTTATCAAATAATTTTGATTAAAATGTCACTTCCTCTTTAATAATAGGTCCACAATAGTGCACAATTAAATCTATAACTCATTAAGGCCCGAGTTCACCAACACGTAAAACAAGCGATTAAAAGATAATCGCCAGTTTTTGACAATTCTTCCATACGGTAAACGGTTAAATAACGACGGTTAAATAACTTAAGTGTTGGTGAACTCCAGCCTAACTCTGTAGATCAACAAACCTATTTATTAAAATATAATTAATGTTACATAAGCAACTGAGACTGACATTGAACCCTGTAATAAATTATGGAAAGAATCCCGAAATGTTACAATTAAATCTAAGTCACGAATAAACAGATTGAACAAACCCGCTGGAGGGGCCACTTGTCATTCAACACAAAGAATGTGGACACGGATAATTCTATAATTGCATTGTGTCCCGAATATCCCGTGACAGAAGGCCACCGCCGTATACCTGACACAATGGAATCCGAAAAGGTAAAAAAAATCTTGGCGATGCCCGATTTATGTACCCGAGGTGCGTCCGCGCACAGTGCGGGACAGCCCGATGATACTTCGGCCATTCCCGCTCGTAATGTGTATTTTTGGTATACAACATACATTATTTCTGTTACACTTGTACCAGAAATAATGCACACACTAAACACTACCCATGCTAACAAAAATGCAAAATTGATTGTCGAATTTTTCAAACTCAAGAACTTGAGAACAAAAATCGTCTGATTTCAAAATAAAATGATTTCGCCACTATTCTAGTTGAATAAACATTAAACAGTTGCAATAACTAATAGGTAGAGTCTATTAACTATAATTTTGTCCAACTAGTGGTCGCCCGCGGCTTCGCTCGCATTAATGTCGGTTGTTATATAGCCTTCCTCAATAAATGGCCTATCTAACACAAAAATAATTTTTCAATTTGAACCAGTAGTTTCTGAGTCTTTCTTAGCGCGTTTAACCAACTAGTATAGATAAAATAGTATAGGTTGTCCAAGCCAATGTAGATCAGAGGCACTTATAATTTAGTATTAATTTCTCTTAATATTCGATAACTTCTTAAAAGTTTTACCTCGATTCGAAATCAAATGCCCCCGATCGCTTCATATGGTCCCTTTGGAGTTGAATTTTACGAACTAATACGAAAGCCGGATACGTATATAAAAAGTCCACTCGTAAAAGTACCTATATTTATACGACACGACATAAAACAAATAGACACTAACCGAGAGATATTTTGAAATACGACCTGCCGTATACCCCATGCGTTACTTAAAATTTTACGGCACGATTTTTATGCGCACTTATTTTTGAGTGCATTCGAGTATCAAATGAAGTGCGCACGCGGCGCCGTTACGTCCTGCTGGCCATCTCTGGTGACATTTTAATTCAAAGGGCAACTCGGATCTGGCTGTACCTAAGTGCCAGTACGAAAGTCGAATTCGGTCTTTATCTCGTTGTGGCTAAAGTGCCATGAACGCGAATACGCGTTTGTGGAACACGCGACTCGTGCGCATGTCTCCAGAATACTTGGAAGTGGAATGAATCGTTTTGGTAAATACAGTTTTGATTTGAGCAACTGTGACAATTTCCCTTTAAGTTGAACGTATATCTGTGCCATGCATGACTTTACGCACGTAAAAACATATTCAAAAATGTCAGAGGAGTAATGCGACATAGTAGGCATTGTAGATATTTAAGATTATTAACATTTATAGTCCCTATATCTTCCTAACTGTATAGTGGAAATTTTATTGATTAGTGTGTTTTTCAAAGCGTATGTTAAATAGAGATATACGATCGGAATATCACTTCACAAACTACTTTTATTCTTGTTGAATTAATAAATATTTAATTTTTTTTTTATGGAAAATGCATTCAAATGCATAGATTACCTATACCATAGATAGTCATCCATCTTCCGATATAGAAAATTGTGTATGCCGAGTGAATATTATTATTAATATTCTTCTGTCCCTACTTTTTGTGAGTCTCGCGTTGTTAACTTGTTAACCATTATCTCTAAACATCCCATTTGCCTTGCATTTGCAGTGCCACTTGGTAAGTTAGTCCGATCTATTTAATTATATTCCATGCCACGGAACGTATCAGATACCTCTCACGAGGCATCAAGGCACGACACGTGTGCACGCCTGCCTGTCCTAAGTAGGACCGCGTCATTAGACAACTCGTAATCGGCAGATACCTGTCCACATAATTAGCTTAGATTGTGGGAAAGAATTCCTTCGAGCCTGACGGCGTGTTTACGACGGAGTTGGTTTATGTGTCAGCCGGTGATGGGCTTACGTGTAGAGAACTAACAAGACAATATAATATAGGCAGTGGCGGATTAGCCACGTACCAAGAGTAGCAAATGCTACGCATACGGCCATTTGGGTTCCCGCGCACCAACGTTTTCTGAAAATGTTAATGTTCGACCCTTCCTACTATCTCTCCTTCCCTTATCCCGCCCTAAGCGGGGTCGGCGCAACATATTTTTTTCATCCACTCCTCTCTATCGCTAACATATCCTCCTTTACACAATCCATCCATCTTTTCTTTTGGTCTTCCTCTCCTTCTACGTCCTTCCAAGTAAATCTCATAATGACCGAACCATCCAAGGCTATTACTCCGCAGTCTCTCAGTCACTGGCGCTGCTTTAAAACTTCCACCCTCGTATACTCATTCCTTGTCTTGTCTCTCCGTGTCACACCACACTATCTAAAGACTTATATCCTGCTATCTAAGAGCTGATTGAATTTGCTACAGGCCCCGCGCAGGCATAATCCGGCACCGAGTAGAGGTACATTATCGTGCTAGTGTTATAAGCTCTAGTTTCTGGCAAAATTGAATTACGAATTATTGAAAATTAACTAGAATAAAGGGAATACTACTAAGGATAAATCAATGATGAGGAATGGGCAGCAGCGTTCCTCTTATACCACCCAGCAATAGCAATTTACTGCGACTTTTGTGCCCGATAAATGGCAATAGGCTCGCCACCTATTACATGGGACCTAACATAATTGGCCAAATGTGGGTGCTAGTTCACCTCTGCCTTCCCCTTCGGGGACATAGGCGTGATTTATGTATGTATGTATGTAACTAGAATAATTAATACCCAAAGAGAACCTTGAGCAGTAATGTTGTCATCCCAATCACTCGCTCCGTCCATCGTTGTCTATGCATGGTCCTGTCCTTTTCTTTTCATACATTCATTCATCACTAACACCTTTCCGGTATGAAGGATGATATTAATCAAAAGGGCTTGATGACGTCTGACGCGACAAGCCACTGCCAAGCTCCTCTCTAGACACAACAGCTATTCTTAAATATTCTCTGTCGAAACCTGAACAGCAATATCGAGTTTCAGAAGCTACCAACAAGTAGTTAGACAGGCAATTATTTCAGTCGCTTTACTGATTTAGTACTAAGCCCTGGGTTGTCCATTGCCGCATACCAGTGGCCGCAATGAATGGACGGCCTCAACGCAAACACCGCAAGAATCTCAGCAATCGCAAGCAATGATCTACTGCGCCGGAGAGTTATTAGGTCGCTTGCAGACCACTCTACGACGCTCGGTGCTCGAACCGCCAGAGAATACAAATGGTCTAATCTATGAACGCTTAACCCCCTAATTATAGAACATGGACTAAAGTTAGTCATAGCTTAGAACTGATGCTCACTTTTATTTGCTGAATGAAAGACAGACTTAGCATCAATTTCAAACCATGACTAACTTTAAGTAGTTTTATAATAAGGGGGCAATTATAGTCTTTAGATAGACATTTCGTAGAAATTCGTAGCAGAATTTTGGTTAAGTATGTGGGCCATTTCTTGGAAAATTTGCGTTTAAATAAGTCCTATTGATTGAATCAACACCCACGTTTCGGCAATTAGGACATGATAGATTAGGCGCATGTGGCGAGCCTATTGCCATGTATCGGGCATGTAAATCGGAGTATACTTATTATTGCTTGCTAAGAGTAATGCTGCTGTCCATACTCATCGTTGTCTGTACTTATATGTTTCTTATTTACTTGGCTGTTATGTACTGGTCATAAGTTGTAGCCTTCAGTTGAAGTCTTCGTTTTCAGGAACTGGAAGAGGTTGACTTTCATTTGTGGACCAAAATGGGTTGATATACCTACATTATCTGAATTGCGCTGATTTGACTTAGAATGGGATAATGGCAGGGAATAGAAAAATAAGACATTATCTCAAATGTATGTTTTTGTCAGTCTCTATAAGAGAAGTTTCTCTCTCGCTAAGTACCCCTAATACGTAGGACTCAAAATTATATTGGCACAATTTTAATATCTACAATGCAAAGATTTTAGTGGTTAGAAAAAGAATTTCGAAAAATTATGATCTTGAGGCGGGAATCGAACCCGCGTCCGCTGCTATCCGGGCAGGTGCCTGACCACTCGGCCACCCAAGATACTTATTAACTTGCCGAAATTCTTCTAACCTTTACACTTCACGTTGTAAGCCAACGGGTACCCTCGCAATGTAGAAATAAATTTCAAACATTCCAAAGCAGATATTTTTACAAATACCGTGCGTTCGGTTAAGCCACAGTAACTTGTGCTTTTACAGAAAAGTTTACAAGTTAAGGTTAAACAATATTCTATAGGTATAGGTATAGGTATCATATATTTAAATATGTACCTATGTCATAATAACACAGGTCACAGAACAGTTACCATTGCCGAAACGCGGTCAATTACTGGAAAGTATTATGATTTATTACCACAAATATAATAACATTATGGTTATTCATTTAATACCACAATACATACATGAACGTCCCAGTGCGGGTGACGAGACGACGGACGGAGCCGCGGGTCGGCCGGATCGGCGAGCGAGGGGCCGGGGATACGGTGAGAAAGAGACAGACTATGCCGTGCAGTTCACCGATTGGTCGTTGCCGCTCGGCGCGGTGTTCGCTAGTTGCAATACTCACAATTTGACATGAACCAGATTTCGGGTGGTCACAAACACAGACGCCCAACTGCATCAGTCGCGCCTACTAGTTACTTACTACTACTACTGCAACAATGCCACCACTAAAATCTTTGTACTAATTTTTCTAACATTTATATAATGTTAAAATTAAAATCAAATAGTTTATAAAGCAAACCCAAGCTTAACCGAACGCACGGTATTTGTAAAAATATCTGCTTTGGAATGTTTGAAATTTATTTCTACATTGCGAGGGTACCCGTTGGCTTACAACGTGAAGTGTAAAGGTTAGAAGAATTTCGGCAAGTTAATAAGTATCTTGGGTGGCCGAGTGGTCAGGCACCTGCCCGGATAGCAGCGGACGCGGGTTCGATTCCCGCCTCAAGATCATAATTTTTCGAAATTCTTTTTCTAACCACTAAAATCTTTGTACTAATTTTTCTAACATTTATATAATGTTAAAATTAAAATCAAATAGTTTATAAAGCAAACCCAAGCTTAACCGAACGCACGGTATTTGTAAAAATATCTGCTTTGGAATGTTTGAAATTTATTTCTACATTGCGAGGGTACCCGTTGGCTTACAACGTGAAGTGTAAAGGTTAGAAGAATTTCGGCAAGTTAATAAGTATCTTGGGTGGCCGAGTGGTCAGGCACCTGCCCGGATAGCAGCGGACGCGGGTTCGATTCCCGCCTCAAGATCATAATTTTTCGAAATTCTTTTTCTAACCACTAAAATCTTTGTACTAATTTTTCTAACATTTATATAATGTTAAAATTAAAATCAAATAGTTTATAAAGCAAACCCAAGCTTAACCGAACGCACGGTATTTGTAAAAATATCTGCTTTGGAATGTTTGAAATTTATTTCTACATTGCGAGGGTACCCGTTGGCTTACAACGTGAAGTGTAAAGGTTAGAAGAATTTCGGCAAGTTAATAAGTATCTTGGGTGGCCGAGTGGTCAGGCACCTGCCCGGATAGCAGCGGACGCGGGTTCGATTCCCGCCTCAAGATCATAATTTTTCGAAATTCTTTTTCTAACCACTAAAATCTTTGTACTAATTTTTCTAACATTTATATAATGTTAAAATTAAAATCAAATAGTTTATAAAGCAAACCCAAGCTTAACCGAACGCACGGTATTTGTAAAAATATCTGCTTTGGAATGTTTGAAATTTATTTCTACATTGCGAGGGTACCCGTTGGCTTACAACGTGAAGTGTAAAGGTTAGAAGAATTTCGGCAAGTTAATAAGTATCTTGGGTGGCCGAGTGGTCAGGCACCTGCCCGGATAGCAGCGGACGCGGGTTCGATTCCCGCCTCAAGATCATAATTTTTCGAAATTCTTTTTCTAACCACTAAAATCTTTGTACTAATTTTTCTAACATTGATATAATGTTAAAATTAAAATCAAATATCTACAATGATCATCTTCCTACTACAAATGAGTAAGAATGTTATCTAGATTTTCGATAGAGGTAGATTAAGATTAGATTCCCGCCTTAACTGCCGCACTCAGAGATGTCAAACAACGTTAATGAGTACTTACGTCAAAAAATGATAATTCAAAAGTAGTCGCTATTCTTGCCGGGTCTATGGTCTAGATTTGAAAGATAATTTTTGACATTAATAATCATTAAAGTTAATTGACGTCTCTGAGTGCGGCAGGACATTTACCGGTTCATTTAATGTTAATTCAACTCGGAGTAAATAGAACTACTCTGAGGAATTCAATAATAAACTAACTCAACGGTGGTTTAGCATTAGGTGGGCCTAAAGATGAGAGTGAGCGAGTGCTACCCGTTACCTGCCATGCGTCCAATAGTCGAGTTCCTTTTCAGGTTTAATTATTTAATGATTGGTTTGTAATACTAGCCGTGAGCCGCGTCCGTACGTGGAAACCGGTGGTTATATTCCGCTCGGAGGTTTAATAAATTATATAGAAGCCGTGTGGCGACGGCAGAGCAGAATACAATTGTCACCAGCCCCATCTCTCCCGCGGGCGTCGTACAAGGCGATAATACCTAATGATAATTAATTTAAATTTTTCTAATATTTTTTTGTGACCAGTTTTTCTATTGTATTATACCATTTCGGAATCTTAATTATTTGTGCCAATTTTTAAAATAACTAGTGACCATGCTTATTTTTTACTAAATGCTCACTGAAAGCAAAAATCCTTAAACATTTTCAAGAAAAAAATTATACGGGATAATTTTTATGGAAAAACTATACACATTCTGAGATTTTTAAAGATTGTGATCGAAAGCAGTGCTACTTAGGTTGCCGATACAAAAGAAAATTAAGAAATGTTTAAAATATTATGGTGATGGTAGTTAAAAACAACACAAGGGGTGTCAATTTTTAAAAGAAATTTATTATTGAATTTCGTTTCAAAAATTATTTTCTAATCTTATGAAATAAAACCCAATGCATCTGGGACCAGTTTCTCCCCGAAGGGGTAGGCATTCCGCCGGCTATGTTAGGTGCCATGTTATAGTTGGCGAGCTGTCATCTACTGTACATTATTGCTTCTGTAAATTCCCCATTATTATTCTACATCAAAATTAATCTTACATACGCCCATATGCAGAGTCGGTTCCTCGAGTATTTTTCCACTCGACTGTTATATGTATTAGCAGTGGAACGAAACGCAGCTTTACTTCCCGCTCAAATGATTGTCATCGGCTGTCACTTGCTACCTGATACAACTTTGTCATGTCATGGTCGTCTTACAAATAAAACTAATTCTTTATTATAAGTCTTTTTAACAGTAAAACATCGACCTTAGTCGAGGTCACTTTAAGGAAATCTTAAAACACCCTTAAAATCAGTACCTACTTAGGTTCAGTTACGGCTTCACCTTCCAGTGAGGGGCTATCTTTCAAATAAGATAGGTAGGTTATCATTTCATTGTCATTTTACTCAACTGTCAACCTCAGTAGGCCTAGCACGGCACGTGGACAAAATCTCTCGCCACCGCTTGACAGTGTTTCGTCTCTGGATATAGTGGGAGCTAGAGCGAGAGGAAAATATTTTTTCTTTTCCCCGAGGAGATTAGGATATGAGTGGCAGAAATAACGTGGAAAGCGCCGTTGACAAGCTTTGAGGAGACCTCAAGGTAGATCGCGACGTACTTTGAGTTTGACAGTAGACTAAGGAGTTTCATTATGTCGAGGATCGAGTTGTCAGACGACATGACAACTTTTTCCTTCAAGTTGAGTAGAGTAGAGGAAATCTCGAGGAAACGACTCTGCACATGAGTGTTAGTCGCCTTTTGCGGGGTTTGGGGTTGATAAGGGGTTGGGGTAGTGGCACTGGTATAATACTCTGACATCACCACAGGGCGATGTAGGTATTATAAGGTCTAAACTTTGTCCCTATTGAATTTTGGATTCGTATTGAAGGTTTTTACTTTAAAGTAATAATATTATGTTTACTAATCCTTACCTACTTTGTGATTACGCTGTGCACCAACATTTCGCTAGCAAATGACCGCCAGTAAATCGCCTATTAACATAGCTAACGAGCTCCCGCGCACTAACAATGCGCTGTTAATCCATAGACACTCCTGCGCAACTGGTGATTTGTTTTGCGTTTAACTATTTGAATTCTTAATGACGGTAAGTGCCGGCGGCAGTCCGTCGTCGCATTACCGCAATTTTATTAAATGTTTGTTTATGAAAATTGTGTGTACGTTGGATATTCCCTATTATAAAAAGTAAAATAGTTTATAATAACTTTTTATTTAGAGACGAAAACTCTTAGCATTCCATGGATTCACCGTGCGGGTGCCGGCTCCATAGTGTGGCAGAGAGGGAAGTCATTGGCAGTGCTTGGGACTTGTGACCCCAGTGTAGGTTTACGGGGCCCTTTGACATGTCAACAATCACCTCCGCCACCCCGACTTCTCTCTCTGTCTTAGACCCTTAGACACACGATCCAGTAGAGAACTTATGAAAGCTCTAGACAAAAATGATGAAATGATGGCAGCGCATTACAATTTTTCGAAAATTGTCATAGCTATTCGTATATAAAATATGTCTTATTCATTCTTAATTTACTTTAAGTTCCGTATAATATATTTTTTCTATTTGTGTTTAATGGTCCAATTTAACATGTGGTAGGGATCGCTGTTACATAAACCGCAATTGCCTAGCGTGTTTATTGCTCCTAGATCTTATAAGCAACTCATATAATCTTCATATTACAGCTATTACCATTGATAAAACTGATTCAGCCCGGGCTGCGTAAATATTGTATTGAGATAAATAGCTGCATAAAATTATAGTTCGTTTAAGTCCGAATTCGGTACTGAAACTGGAATTCCCAAAACTAAATTATCGAAATGACGTTTCTATGCTATTCTGGAATCATCACTAGAACATTTTTAATCTAGGCAATGATCTGAAGATGTGTCGGCAAATGTAATGTAACAGATAATCAACTCGTTAGGCATTACACGTCTTATTATTTTTTCTTTTGGGCCTGTGCTTTTGGCCTATTTGTTCCTTGTATTGTTTGATTGCTTCGAATAGTGTATGATTATTTTAATTGTGTCGCGATAAACTATATACATACGTACACAAATCATACCGTTTTCCCTTGGGGAAAGAGGTGTACATATTTACAATGTCATTCCTCTTCGACAATGATCGGTTTCTCTACATACTTGAGTGCCTTTTTGCAATCTCAGGGCTCAGATGCATTTAGCATAAACTTTGGTTGTCGGTGGGTTTTAGAGATCAATCATTATAGAATCAAGTATACTGCGCTCTACCTAAGAGTACCTGTTATATTTCAGATTATCAGACCTTCTCTATTAATAAAAGAATAAAGAAAGATAGAGAAAAAAAGATAGAGAGAAAATTATATTATTTATGTTTTTTCAACAATTATGAATATAGGTGTGTGGTGACGGCAGAGTAGAATACAATTGTCACCACCCCAAATCTCTCCCGTGGGTGTCGTACGAGGCGACTTAGGATAAATCAATGATGAGGAATGGGCAGCAGCGTTCCTCTAATACCACATAGCAATAGCAATGTACTGCGACTTTTGTGCCCGTTATATGGCAATAGGCTCGCCACCTATTACATGGGACCTAACATAATTGGCGAAACGTGGGTGCTAGTTCACCTCTGCCTACCCCTTCGGGGATATAGGCGTGATTTATATGTATGTATGAATATAGGTAAATTGTATCCTGACAACTGTTCCAGTATCGGGCGCCAAAAAAAACACGCAGGTATTTAAACGAAGAGGAAAATGGCGACTGTTTATAATAATACAAGTAATGAGTAGTAAGACGCCTCCTGTCCATAATTTCACTGATCAAAATGGCTAAAACCAGTTTACGGTGTCGAGTTGAGTCGCAATAAAGAGAAGACACCCGCTCTAGGATGGCTGTGGTCTCTTGACTTGACTCCTAACGATAGCTCCAAATCAACCTCACTAGCTGCTAGTTACAAGTGAAATGGAGTATCTGCGTTTTTTCAATCCTTTTCATAAATATTTTATAAAGTTTAAGTGGTTATAATAAAAGTTCTATTGAGATTAATCATCTAAATAGAGGGGGGATGGGAACATTAATTATTTACATGGAAGATGGGGCTACAACAGTCGTGTTAGTACAGTGACAATATCCGCTGCTCTTATTTCTTCGAGGCTCAATCAATATACTAGTAGGTATACATGCAATACACGTGTAGGTTCCCATTTGCCAAATTAAATTTCACAAATTAATGATAACGTTATAATAAATTAAGTTGAAAGTACAGAATAGTCCTAATTTTAATACTATCATTAAATTTAAAATACAACGAATTATAATTTAATTCGGGAAATGATCTAAGCCTACATTCGGAAACAATCTCGGGAAACTATCATGATAACGTTGAGGATTCACAACCAATTATTCCAATCACATGTTCAATTCGAATAATGGTAAAAATTATGATTAATGCTTAACGAGTAAGTTCACAGACTTCAACCGCCACAATGAACTGCCTCTGAGCATGCAATGTATTTTACAGTTCGCAACTAATGAAGTGCGGACAATTAGCTGTCTCCCGAAGAACAATCGAGTGTCGGGGAAATGGCAAAAACGAGCGAGCACCAGGGCTCAGAGCAGACTTTCGCTTATCAGTTATTGTTATTCGAGTCCCACGCCGGGTGGGAGACCAACCTCGCCATCCATTCCACAGTCACGTCGGGCACTGTCACTGCACAATTGCACTGCACTTTTACTTTCGGCGCACGCGCGGCGTGTATGCGCAGTCGCGCACTCGCTGTGCGCGCAACACTGACGCCGCCCGCGCCCGCCTCTCCTATAAATTCTTTACAAGACTCGTGCCGGGCCGGGCCCTGTACTGTCGGACGCAGAGCCCTTATCGAGACGAGCTTTAAGCTCCGTACGGGATTTTCGGGAAAAATATTTTCTATATACATTTTTTTCAGTTTTTATTGTAACCAACTAAATTGTATATTCGTTATAGATGGTTTAGAGAAACCCCTCACTGAACATTAACGAATTAACAGCGTCGTATATTTTTCATGAGAATAATAGTTCGTAAAGCTTTTCGTCGTATTACCAGAAGAAATTTTCTTTAAATGTTTTTAAACAACAATTTTGCAGGTATTATTGTAGTTTTTGAAACTCAATGTACATATCGTATTTTAGAAGGGTTTTATTCTTGTTTATTAGAAAAAAGGGAAAAAATAGAAGTAACACGTGGTTTTTAATTAATAAATTAACCGTAAGATTGTACTCGGCCCGTGCGCAGCCTCCGGTCGTCGCTCGAGCAACCAGTTCGACCGCATGCCCGCGCCCCCCTCCCGCGCTCATGTCCCAAACTGTCCTATTCACACACCAAACACCACCTTCAAATCGTAAACAAAAAGTTTCAAATCTCAAACGCTAAAACGGCGGTTGCGTCGCTTTGGACCTGAGCGGTCGCCCATTGCTATTTCGTATAAGACATCCATACAGAGCTCTCAGGATATCTGTCCAAATTTAAGGTATATTGGACCATATTGGAGTGGTGTAAAGTTGTTTTTGTTTGTAGAGGAATGCGGCACCTGTGCTACTGGTCACCAACGTTGGGCCTCGACAATAATATGCGTGCTTGGTTAAATACGAGTGGCGACACGTGGTGAGTAGGGTGTTAAAGCAACGCTAATTGCCTGGCATTTGTAGCTCGCCGGCCTCTGTACCTACGACACCAGGGCCCGTGGAGTCACATGAAGCCACGTTGGAACTACGATAACACTAGTCAAGATCGATGCCGATAGCTCTTATATTTCAATTAATGCTTCGAGTTGGTATCATTCAAGACAGTCGTCTTTGACGTTATCTGATGCTCTGTAAAGTAATAGGCTACCTTTCTTACTCTCGAAGGTAAGTTTAAACTGAGAAGATAGTTATGAGGTTTTAGTGACAATTGAATTATTAAATTTCACTCTCATCAGCCACCACTTGCGATAAAATGAGGGACCAACCGTATCTAATATAGTATTATAACCGTAGCTCTATTGCCAATCAAGTGTAGGTAAATAGATGTCTTTTATGATAGACACTTTCTCCCGAATACAGACTACTCAAAGTTTGACTTTCAAGATAAACAGTGCTCAAAATTTGAGTAGCGTTTCTGTATTCGGGGGTTTATTTTGCACTTTATAACAGTAACCTATACTGCATTTTTATTAATATTTTAACAAACACAGATGGATAAAGTCATTAATTAAGGAACAAATGAAAAGAAATGTTTGCCGAGAGTTCTTAGGTAGCTTAAGTTTCTTTATTGGCACAAGTTTAAAAAATTTCAGCCCATAAAAGGTCCCAGTGGCCATCGCGACCAACTGCTTTTTGGGTAGACAACATCATTAAACAACCAAAGAACTAAAACCACTCGGAATTAATTACATCACATAAGGAATCTTGCTGCCAATATAGGTAAGAGTTACTGCTATAATAATATAACGCCGGAATGTTCTTGAGTGACGCATACCATGGGTTATGTCGTAAGTTATCATTATTTATAGTTGATGAGCCAAGAATATTTATAATAAGGCTGGAACTTTGGAAATATCGAGATAGTAGCTTTTATAATTAAAACTATTTTTCAAATTAAAATAATAATTATTATTTGTTTATTCTCTTCCACAATACAGTAAAATAACTTTAGATTTCACCTTTATTAAGAATATAACAAACCTATCGTGGAAGACTGGTGCCTGAACTAAGTTAAAAGCCTATATTTCTGGCCACTAGGTCACCAGCACCCCGTTAATTGTTGGGGAACGCTGCTGACTATTCCCTCGTAGAGTTAGAAGCAGAAGAAGAGATTTAACTTTTGAAATGTACCTAACTTTAGAGGGATACGTTAGGCAAGACAGATTGCGGGAGCCGTGAAAATAGGTAACGTGTACGTAGAACGTAATAAATAATTTATTTATATAATTATATTGGGAGTTATTGATAGTTTTATTGACAGAATATCACATATTATTATTACGAAGTATATGTAACATAAAATAATTTTTCATAATTTTGTCTTCGGGGGTCTTCGTACAGATCATCAGTGTTAGTTGGGGTCCGCTTTATAGTAAGGGGCGGGTTTCTGACCAAGGCACGGCCAATTGGGTCCCCTGGCCCTGTCCTGAAGGCACTTCTGCCTCCTGGGATAGAACAGCTTATAGAGCAGCGCCAACACTCCCGCGCTCGCTACTATTCCACCTAAAAAATACATACATAAATCACGCCTATGTCCCCGAAGGCGTAGACAGGGGTGAATTAAACACCCACTTTTCGCCAACTAAGTTAGGTCACACATGTAATAAGTGGCGAGCCTATTGCCATTTATCGGGCACAAAAGTCGCAGTACATTGCTTGGTGGTATAAGAGGAATGCAGCTGCCCATCCAGTCGCCTAGCTTGTACAACACCTACGGGAGAGATGGGGGTGGTGGCAATTGTATTCTGCTCTGCCGTCACCACATGGCATAAAATCTAAAAAATGTTGTTAGAAAAAATGTGTACGTATTAAATTGAAATGTATGCTCTTTATAAATGTTGTCAAACTCTAGCCTTATGCAATAGCTTTACATTGATACTAGAATTTCCAAATTCTAGTATCAATGTAAACATAAACAATTTATCATATCCTGTATCAATATCAAAACAGAGTTAATCTACCTATACTCAGCCCATTAGAAAGAGATACAGATTGTAACCAAAAGGCATTATGACTAATTTTAATAACTACACCATGTTTTTCTTACGTGTCTACTTTACCCAAAATAAATTATATTTTTGTAAAAACTGGATTTTGATAAAAAAAAATATTAGTTTCGAATAATGCAATTTAAAATTTCCACCAAAACACCAAAGATATAGCAATGGCGTCTGTGTGACGTCACTATTCCGTAAAAAGGCAGTTTCTATATTAAACTAGTGAATTTGATTGGCAAATAAAATGTCAAAATGGAGATAACTAACTGCTGCACTCAGAGACGTCAATTAACTTTAATGAGTTTTTAATGTCAAAAATTTTCATTCAATTCTAGACCATAGACCCGGCAAGAATAGCGACTAGTTTTTAATTGTCATTTTTTGACGTTAAGTACTCATTAACGTTATTTGACGTCCCTGAGTGCGGCAGTAAATAATGACGTGACGCGGCGTTTTAGCAAATATGGCGGATTGCTTATTTTTGTACTTTTATTATTATAAAATAAATATCAATCACAAGTATAATCTGATATCAAGTGACTATTAACGAATCTCCTTATACTAAATTATTATTATAAATCATCATATCAGTGATTCTTTGTTAGTGTCATCATCCCTATTCTGATAATAATATGTTTCTTTATCTACGAAATGCATTTTAAAAGGAGAAAATTGTATTTTAAAATATTATTTCATACATTATAGAAAATCAAAACGATTAGTGACTTTGAAAAATAGTTTTGTCTCTCGCTATAATGGCTGGAGTATAGATTTAAATATTCCTTAATTCTATTTTATATCCTAGGCTTTTAGCATGGCATGGAAGCGCAAAAGTGACGTAGAATGTGCCAGCCCCAACAGCCAGGGGTGTCGTAAAAGTTGACTAGCTGCCGCACTCAGAGACGTCAAATAACGATATTGAAAACTTTACGTCAAAAAATGACAATTCAAAACTCGTCGCTATTCTTGCCGGGTCTATGGTCTGGGTTTGAATGAATTTTTTTGACATTAAATACTCATTAAAGTTAATTGACGTCTCTGAGTAAGGAACATTACCCGGTGTAGACCCATAAGCACCTTGGGGCACCCGAATGGTGGAGAGCAAATCACCAACAGCAACATACCCAAAGAGGGTTGGTGTCAGGCTGGCACCCGGCTGTAAAACCTAAGCCAAAACCTTAGGCAGTAGGTAACTATGGATTGGAATGTTGTCATCCCAATCCCTCTCTCCGTTCATCTTGGATTGGTTCTTTGAACCGTAAAAGTTTACCTATCACTGGAAGCCATTTCGTTCCACCGTCACCTTCGTCTCTTCGACTCATAATTTCTAATCGGCATACTAAAATATTTATATTTGTCGTTATGACATGTTATCACTGACCTAGGGGAAGTCAAAGAGAATACAATACTACGTAAGAGGGGAAGTGACAAACTGGCAAGAACGATATCAGTCTATTTGCTCTACAGTGCGTTCACAGTTATTTTACCTCTGACACTTCTCATCATCCTGCTCTAACATATGGAAATGGTATATTAGTATCGTTCTCTCACATAAAATGTAAAAGGAAACTTCAGATGTAAAATAACTGGTGAACGCACTGTAGGTTACCTACATGCTCAATGATTTCAATGGGTATATAGCATAGAGGACAATAATACTTAGGTTCATACAATTCTCAGAATTACCGAATTTAAGAAAAACATACCTATAACTTTTACAGACTTTGCAATAGAATTTACAAGTAAAAACTGCCAAAATTTAACAGAATATATTATTTTCCATCCATTATTTTCTTAGAAATGTCAACATTTTCGTGTCAGTAAACAACATGTCCCTGACAATGTCCACTACTGACAACAATATCAAAAATTGAAATAACCTAAAAAATGCTCTGTGACAACATTCCAGCATGGATTTAATACAAGATTTTTATGACGATTCAATTCAATAAGCAGCATAGCAGCACTGAAATTAATCATGTAGCGTCTCATCTAGATCAAGGATAAAATTATAAAAAATGTCCGGAAGTCGCGGTAAGGATTTTGGCTTACTATTAGGTACATAGATCTTGCGATTATTCGATAAAAATAGTAGAAACAGATTCTCATCTTACAAAATGAGTGTAGGGAAGGTATAATTTCTTTTGGCCAACATGAATTAACACCTACGTTTCGCCAATTAGGTTAGGTCCCATGTATGGGGTTATCGGGCACGGAAATCACAGGACATTGCTCGGTGGTCTAACTGCCGCACTCAGAGAGTCCAATTAGTTTTAATGAGTATTTAATGTCCAAAATTTTCATTCAAATCTAGACCATAGACCCGGCAAGAATAGCGACTAATTTTGAGTTGTCATTTTTTGACGTTAAGTACTCACTAACATTATTTGACGTCTCTGAGTGCGGCAGTAAGAGGAACACTGTTGCCTATTACTCAATGCTGTTTTTCTATGTTAGGCAGGGAAGCTCATGCCCATCTCACCTGATGGTAAGTGACGATAAGGGCCGAAGATGGAATCGAGCTTCACCTAGAACCCCCAACCACAGAGGGGCTGGCTATCTTATCACAATTTGTCGGAACACAATAATCCTGTTAACATGATTAAACCGAGTACAAATTTGTGCCCCCCTGGGTATCGAACCCGGGACCTCTGGCTCAATATATTACCGCCAATTCTATTTGGCGAACCACTACTGGACCACGGAGGCGGCTGGGTATCATAAAAGGTGGTTGTTTTAACCGTTAGTCGCCGAGTACAAGCCCGCGGGAGATGGGGATGGTGACAATTTGCTGCTCTGCTGTCACCACACGGCTGCTTAAAGCATACCTACGTAACGGGAAAACACCCCGGACGGGGTCTCTCTCGTACAAAAATCTCTGTACATGTCTCCATGACGTATGTCACCCGGGGCTTTTTGTACGAGTGAGGCCCCCGTCCACATCCCGTCCGGGGTGTTTACCCGTTACGTCTGCTCAGACCTTAAGATCATAAAACCATTTGTTATTTCGAACTTCTTCGACAAGTCAACATGTTTCCAGAGAATGACGGCATCGCGCCCTGGGTACCAGTAATAGGGGGCATAGCTCTAGGAGCTGGAATATTGGCGTGCCTGTACTTTTTCGCGGTTGGCAAGAAAAGCGAAGAAAAACCGTGCAATAAGGAGAAAACAGATATTGGCGAAGATGGTTGTTGTGTCGCCCGAATACATCCGTCTAGGCTAAAATGGCCGACGGAATGCAAATAAGTGACGCTACGGGTTGAAAGTCGATGTTTTACGTTTCAATATAGCTATACAGATATCCCATTTTTTTTTTCGGAGTGGACCGCATTTACGCACCGTATCAGCCGCTAGCTAAGCGGCAGACGTGTGTGGGACTCGCCCGACTCTTTCGAGTCGGGAATACCCTCTAAACCACTCCGGTGTTCCCCTAACCCTTCAAGCGAGGAGTCTGGGATCCGCCGTGCGGCAATTCACCAGTCAGCGATACAGACATCCCATAGTATTATTGTGCTCTATGATACAGACTATATATAGTAGGTAGTTTTATCTACCTATGCATAAACTGACCGCCACAATGTAATGTCTCACTCAAATCGTACACTTCAACGTCAAGAAAATTAAACATGTAAATATCTATTAAATACGATTGTTTGGGAAATAATTACACGCCAACAATGTACTGATTTAAACTTATTATTATCTGTATGCATTACTAGTCAAGAAAACCTTGTAAAATTTAACTTTACGGAGATGGAAAGGATATGACGAGAAGCAAATTTGACCCCTCCCTTCAGTTACCACAAAACCTTTGAAAATGAGCTCGAGAAATGCAAGAGGCGCAGGTATCAGATCAGATGAGTGAATAGAACACATACATAATACACGCGTCATCCATCATCAATCTCCCCCGAAAGGGTAGGTAGAGGTGAATCAACACCCACGTTTCGCCAAATAGGATAGGGCCCATTGTAATAGATGTCGTGCCTATTACCACGTATCGGGCACCTTAGCGCAGTATATAGCTAGCTGGTACTAGAGTAACGCTGCTGCCCATTACTCATCGCTATCTTTACCCTTATAAGTATGGTAGTAAGGCACAATCGAATCAATCCTTAAGTGAAGGTTCACAATAGTGCTTTTGACCGTACCTATATTGTAAATGATGTACCAGATACAATCCCATAATTGGCCAATCAAATGTAAATAAAGATACTTCTCTGTGTGTGTGTGATCTCTGCCTTTACCCCTGTGGGAGAAAGGCGTAACATATGTAGGTAGGTATGTATGTACCCAGACACATTTTTGAAACGCGACGCGACTCCACGTGTAGACGCGAACAACCGGAGTTGCGTTGGATGGTCATAGTAAACCAATACATTTGATTAGACTCAAGACAAGTGTTTCAAAAATGTGTTTCTAGCATCATCATTATCACCAGCCCTTTAATGTCCCCACTGCTGGGGCACGGGCCTTCTCTATGATGGAAGAATATAGGGAAATTGGGCCATAAATCACCACGCTGGCCCAGTGCGGGTTGGTGGGTATTAACGACTGCGTGCCTTCCGAAGCACGGAGGAATTCGAGATAATACATTTTTGGTCACCCATCCAATGGCCGGCCTTAGCGAAATTGCTTAGTTTACGCAATCGCAGACCAAGCGCGCTATGCCACTGCACTAGCGAGCTCCTCCCCTAGCGAGTTTCTAGCATATACCTCTTAAAATGCAGGTGCGTCATCGGACAGCGATGGCGATGGCCTGTCAGCGTGGCTGCCCATCATCGGCGGGGTGGCCCTCGGCGCCGGCCTCTTGGCGCTCCTCTACAAACTGCTGTTCGGCAATAGCACCAAGTGCCCAACTATAAGCCCCAACAGGAGGCGTTGGCCAGATGTCAAGTGACAACATATTTCCAGATATAACCTCCAAAAAGGAGATCTTGGCCAAAAGACAATAATATATTTTTTAGACATAACCCTAAAAAAGGAGACATTAGCCAGAAGACAATTGATAATATTTCCAGATGTAATCCCTCAAAGAATACACTGGCTAGAAAACAAATGATAGATAATATATTTCCAGATAGCTAGGAACTTGATAACGTAATTGACCATAGTTGCTCAGCAATAAATGATTTGTTCTCACACTAGTCTTGTTTAATAAGTCACCTTTTACAACACCCACGAGAGAGATAGGAGTGGCAAAAGTTGTGTTTTTCATTGCTGTCACCTCTCATCCCTGCCCTGTTCCCAGTGTATCCCAGATCCACTAGGTCGGCGCAGTATGTTTCCTCTTGCATTAATAGCGGTCATAAAGCCATCTAAGAATAAATCAGTGATGAGGAATGGACAGCAGCGTTCCTCTTATACCACCTAGCAACGTAACGTACTGCGACTTTTACGCCCAATATATGGCAATAGGCTCGCCACCTATGACATGGCCCCTAAAATACCCATTACTTGGCGAAACGTGGGTGCTAGTTAACCTCTGCCTACCCCTTCGGGGGTATAGGCGTGACTTTTGTTTGTATGTATAAAGCCATCCATTCCCTTTTAGTTCATATCATACATCGCACCGGAAAGGTGATGAATGAATGATTAAAAAGAGACCGAAGAGGCCGAAGATGGAATTGAGCCTCAACCACAGAGGGGCTGGCTATCTTAACACAAATTGTCGAAACACAATATGCTATTAACATTACTTTTATGGCGATAGATGCTGGTAGCTACCCAGGTGGACTTGAAAAAGATCCCAAAACCAAACTGAGAGTAAAATTAGTAATCTTACTCCCGGTGGGTGAACCACTAGCCCACGGAGGCGGTTAATTATATTATAACAACCGAAAATAAAAACACAAACTTAATACACGATATTGTATTTGGAACAATCTTTCTCTCTTACCGCAATAGAATATAAATTAGCTGGGTGAACGTCACTGATACAAAAAATATATTATAATCAATTGTAATTAATACAATCACTTATTTTTAGGTACATACATCCATCGGCTCTGAACGTTCGACGTCCTTAAACATATCGTTTTAGGTAAAACAAGCCGTCGCCGAAGATTTGTTGATAAGACAAAGGTTTAGTTGGAGACTTAATTAACGCGAAATATACAAATAGTTATGAAATGCAAATTAAACGTTTAGAATAATTGTATCGGTGTTCAGAGCTAAAAGAAGCACCTTTGATTAGCTAACCCCCGAATACTGAAACGCTACTCAAAATATGAGTCCCGCTTAACAATTACCTAAGTATTGTCAAAATTGTTGTTTATCCGTTTATATTCTGACAGGTATTTTACACATAACTTTATAGGCAATGCTCAAAATTTAAGAAAATTTTCAGTATTCGGGGGTAAGACTCATACATAGTTATGTCACCGGGACTCCATAAATATTTCATTGGTGTTCGTATAATGATATGTTTATTACTATATACATTATAAGCCGCATTAAAATATTATCGAAGAAAATCTTGAATGAAAAAAATAAAACTGATCATTTTCTCATAAAACTAAGGTTGTTAAATAAATTTAATTTATCAATTTATAAGTTAATGTTTAAATTAAAAGATATAGGCCCATTAGATAATTTTTGTTTACAATTTTAAATTTGTGAAGTGTTTACGTTATTTCCTTAAATTTATTCTATTCTTTGTGTTGATTCTTGTATTGTTCTAAGAAATAAGGAGGACTATTTATTTTATTATGTAATTTGATATAATTAAAATATCTGTGACTCCATTGCCTTATTCAAAACCTAGTCAATGCACCAAAAAGATACCATAATGCTAACATACTGTGCGTAATTTTATATAACAGTAATATACCCGCAATTAATGAATAATTTAATTTAAATAGAATATTATTTTACATAATATGAAAATTGTATCACAAAAAATATTTGATATTAATCATTGCAATTTATACACACGATTAGACATAATTTTGTAAACTTATATCTAAAACTGATACAACTATGTTGGGGATATAACATAATGTACTAATCAATTAATTTCTTATTTGTAAAGATTTAATCAGTATTTTAACACCATTTCGACATAAACACTGCTTTATCTCTTTCTAGGTAACTCTGTGATGAACAGACACTCCACTACAGTGCCGTTTATGCTAATTAACTGATTTTGTTTGTTAAGAATGTAAGGGCATTAAATAATAGAATAACTGTAGAGAATACCACAGTTTATTCAAATAATAAATAGAATATAATCTAATTTTGGGGATTTTATATTATCAAATAGATGTTAATTCAATGGAGATTTAGCCAATAATTATAATGTAAGGTAAGTTTTAGAAAATCAAAACTGTGCATAATACAGATGCATAGTAGTTTTAAAACGTTATAGATTTTATAAATATTAGTTGCCCTTTCCCTGTTCATACAAGGCGTTAAAAAAATGATACTGTTAACACTGATTTCAAAGGGCAAAAGTTTGCACATACTTCGGTATATACCTTAATTATATTAGAAACAAATACATCGGCGACGACACTAAAGCTAATGGCGTGACAGTGACTAACTTATCTCCTCGCACTCAGTTCAGCTCCATTTGTTGCACACATCCTTTAGAAATAGCCTGCGGACAAATTTAATGATAGGAATCAAATCTTGGCTGTATCAATATTCTATTTGATGAAGCTTTTCCCAACATGCACACATGTTAGAAATCGAAATCAGTATGGGATAATCCATATTCCATTTACACTTAACTTAAACAAATGTGCACTTTTATTTAAAGAAAGCGTTTTTTGGAACAAACCTATAGGCTTGGAGCATATAAAAAAATTTTGAGGTCTGTAAGTCCTATTTTTGAATACATACATATGTCAGACCTCCAACAAGGGCAGGCAGAGATCACTTCTTTCCACTAGCTATGATCCTTACAATTTTATACATTTTTGATGAGTGTAATTCTAATCTGAATTATTTAACTTTAAATTTTATTGGTGACTGTATTGGAACGCAATAATAGCACAAGTGGCTAGTTTGTTCACACTATGATTGTGAAGCTGAGCCCCAACTATAGCATTAGCAGGTAGTTAATAAAGACAATAAGTATGTTGAATAATTCATCATCATCACCAACACCAGCCCTTTAATGTCCCTACTGCTGGGGCTTCCCTAGTGATGGAAAACATATAGAGAATGGGGCCATGACCTACCACACTGGTCCAGTGCGGATCAACTACATTAAAATTATACCTTAATTAGGTAAGTATTTCATACAATAATTAAGGTATTACCTATCTTTGATGTTATTTTCTAGCTTGCAAAGCATTTGAAAGCCAATCCATCGCCTGGTCAAGTCCTTCGCCACGCACTGCAGACGTTTTGAATATTTGGAAGGTTCTGTCACGGAGTGCATCCAACCCCAGCGCTTGGTGCACTTCTGCTACGGTCAAGCAACCTGCCATATCTTGTTTATTTGCTAACACGACGAGAATAGCATTAGCTAGCTCCTCTTCCTGGAATAGATTATTTTAATAGTATTAAAGGAAACCATCAAATTTTTAAATGGATTTGATAAAGTACTATTGCGAGCCAAATTGAGTACAGAGAAATTAAACTTAAATTAGGTATATTAAATACATATTCCGATTTTATCTCAACTGCTTGCAGGTGCTTGTATTGTTTATGACCAAAAATTTCTCTAGACACCATAATGTGCGAGCACAAATCGTTCTCATTCAAAGGGTTAATGAAGGAATAATTTTGGGAAGATTCAGCCTCTCATTAAATATTAGATCTATGATTTGTTTAATTTTACTATATAAATGCAGAGTGGCAATGTTCTACATTTATCAACATGAATAAAATAAAGAACAGAACAGAAACAAGAACAGAATAAAGGGAAATGTAATGAAAATATTATGGTTAAATTAATAATAAATAAGGTTAAATAAATAAATTATTATCAAAACATACTATCACACATAAAAATACTTACTCTTAACATATGCACCAACTCATCTTTTGATATTCCTATTCGATCTCTGTCAGCTGAGTCTACCACATATATAATAGCATCTGTGTTCCCATAATAACATCTCCAATAAGGCCTGCAAATGTTGACGATTAAATTATTATAATAGCAATTGCACACTTATACTTTCATCAATATAAATAACAACTTAGTTTGTTGTCTTGGTTGGTTGTCTGAGATAGTGGCTTGCATTAGTGGAGATAGCAAGTCTAATCCATTTCTAGGCAAGTATGAAATTTTGTAACAGCACGATCTACCAGTGATAATTCTGTCAGAGTCAATGTGTTAAATATGATTTCAGTCAGTTCAAAGAAATTTTTTTTTAGAGATTCATTAACCATTATCTTTCTATTATTAGCCATTATTATAATTTGTAGTATAAAATATGTTTAAGTAAGTTTAACATACACAATGTGTATGTAATACAATATCTGTGTAAATGTGTATTACACATTTACACAGATATTGTATTACATATTAGAAAAATAATAATATTTGTATTTTATGGAGTCTGGCTATGTCCAATTTAATTATTGAAAAAAGACCCCCAGAACAGAATTGTTAAAATATTATAAGCATTCTGCGATTAAACAACTTGTCACATAGCCTTATCTCATTGCATGGTGCAATAAAAAACTACTATAAAAATACTACTAATTACCTACTCTTACTAAATAACAAACTATACACAGTTTCATATGCTTTCACTTAACCTATAAATGATTGAATGTAATTCTTTATTACCTAATACTGGTCTGGCCGCCTAGATCCCACACTTGAAATTTTAGGTTTTTGTATGTGACTTGCTCTACGTTAAATCCGATTGTAGGGATGGTGGTCACAACTTCCCCAACTTGCAATTTGTACAGTATCGTTGTCTTTCCGGCGCCATCCAAACCAAGTATCAAAATCCTCATTTCCCTTGCTCCGAGTAAGCCCCTGAAGTAGCTGAATAGACCACCTGCAACATACACAGCGGGTCTAAAGACAGGAAAGCATAAGATGATTATTAAAATAAACTAAAGAAAGAAGAAACCACTTACCCATTTTTCTGATAAGCTTACGACTATTTTAACACATAAATCTTTAAAACTAAGGAATGATGCTGAGTCTTATTTTACACATTCAAATGCTGGAGTTGTTTTGATACTTTATTTACACTGTTTTATTATAATAAACGCTGAATTCATCAAATTAGAAACATTTTAATCGGATATCACAGCAAATCAACCATTTGACGTGTAACTCACAACTCGAATCATTATTGCCAGCCTTAAAAAATGGTCGAGTTGTTGTCCATACTTTTAATAAATTAATATCCAAATATGTTTAATCAATCGTTATTACTGGATAATTTATAAAAAATAAAGAAGTAAAATATATAATTAATATAAATAATAACTAATTACTATACTAATTATTAGTAGTTGCACAAATAGAAATAAAACACATACATTAATTCCTGTTTTAATTTGTTGAGCAAAACTTTCGTCTTGTACTACTGCATGTAATAAAACAATAGGATTATCACAATTTAGTTTATATTTTATAAACTAAATATTGTGATAATTCTATTGTTTTTGTAATTTGTTTGTAATGTGTAAGTGTAAAATATTTACAAATTTTGCATTCATATTCATATTTTAATGTAATCAGACCTACCGGTAAAAGATCATCTGTGAATATGAAACTTCCTTTGTACATAGATTTAAAATTAGTAAAAAAATTGATTTACAAGTTATCGGGCCCTCGATAGCACTTAAGCCAGCGCTCATACAAACGCCCGCCCTGTAGGCCTATTCCCTAACTTTTTTTGACAGTTGAAAGTGATGATCACTGAACTATTTACTTATCCATTACTACTTTACTATAATGCTATTGTGACACTTGTCCTGTGATAACAGCAATGTATTAGTAAATAGTTCGGTGATCATCACTTTCAACTGTCAAAAAAAGTTAGGGAATAGGCCTACTGATTATGATGAGAAACAGAAAACTACCTATAGTATATTTTTTTCTCTAAGGTATTTCTTTTAAATCATCGTGGCTCATTCCAAATCATCCACATGTTAAAGCTTGAAAATAAAGTAAAATAAGATTGAAAATAAACAAACAACTACACCTTTGCCTACCCCTTTTAATTTTTTTTATTTTGACGGAGTGGAATACATTTACGCACCAATCAGCCGCTAGCTATAGACGGCTGACGTGTGTGGGACTCGCCCGACCTAAAGTCGGAAATACGCCACTAAACCACTCCGGTGTCCCCAAGCCCTTTGAGTGGAGAGAGTCTGGGATCCGCCGTGAGGCAATTCCCCAGTCTACCCCCAGGTCTTCCCGGCTTTCCCCGGGATCAGCACCGGGGAGGGGTGTTCAGGACACTGGACCACTCAGACGAGGTGACCTGTGCAATGCACACACGGGGGCTAACCCATGTGTGCAGGCCACACTTGTCGTCCGTCCACCTGCGCCGGAGGGGAGCGGCAAGAGGGGCACATTCCCGCTCCCTCTCTGCTGCCTCCTTCTGCGACATAACCTCTGCCTACCCTGGAGTAAACAGGCGTGATTAAAATGAGGCTTCGCTGAGGTCGCCAATTAACAAAATCAAACAAAGATGAAAATTGGACCCCTTGTCAGCCGTGTGGTGACGGCAGAGTAGAATACAATTGTCACCACCCCAAATCTCTCCCGTGGGTGTCGTACAAGGCGACTAAGGATAAATCAGTGATAAGGAATGGGCAGCAACGTTCCTCTTATACCTACCACCTAGCAAAGAACTGCGACTTTTGTGCCCGATAAATGGCAATAGGCTCGCCACCTATTACATGGGACCTAGCATAATTGGCGAAGCGCGGGTGCTAGTTCACCTCTGCCTACCCCTTCGGGGATATATGCGTGAATTATGTATGTATGTATGTTGTCAGCCGGTTATTGTAAAAGTTAAAATTCCGCAATAAAATTAATGTAAGCTGCATAGCAGCGGGCAACTGTGAATGCCATGCATGTCTGTGATTACTTATTTTCGAATTTAACTGTACTACATACACATGCCATGAATCACTGATTTTAAAAATAACGTCTAAAGTGATAAAATTAAACAGCATTGCCGGCATTTCAAAACATTTAATTTTAGATTGATGATTTAGATAATTGATGTGCGTGATTTGAGGATGATTCACGGTTTAGCCGTGTGGGGAGCGCAAAGCTATCGTCACAACCACAGAACAGAGAAATTGCTGTTCTGTGGTTACCATACCCCCATATCTCCCGTGGGTCATACAAGGTGACTAAAGGTCAGTCCTCAGTCATACAAGGTGACTTAAGGTAAAGACAGCGAGGAGTAATGGGCAATGCTGCTGCCTTTTACACCTCCTAGCACCTCTTATACTGCGATTTATGCTCCCGGTAGTTGGCAATAGGCTCACCACCTATTACATGGGACCTAACTTAATTGACGAAAAGTGGGTGTTACCTATGTAGTATTTTCACGGTTTACCGAAAAGTAAATAATATGTAGGCTTCGATCAAATACTTGATCGAGTATTTGATCGAAGTATGTAGGCTATTTGTAGGTACCTACGTTGAGAATACACAACAGACGCATCCGTCTTAATTTTGATATTATTGTGTTCAGTTACATTTCAGTTACAACGCAGGGTTTTCAAAACCATTGTGAGCAAGAAACCCCTTTTCCAAAATGTACTGATGTCAGACCAAAAATCCCATGTCCGCTTTATACCTATTGATATAAAAATACATTAGTTATTTGTTGTACGTGAGTGCAAAGTTGTTTTTTAACCGCGTGCTCGATTTTGATGACCGAGCTAGCGAAGGATTCTAAAATTGAATCACGAGCGTAGCGAGTGATTCAAAAATTAGAATCCTGAGCGATAGCGAGGGAATCAAAAGAGCACAAGGTGAAAAATCTTTGCACTCGAGTGCAACACGTAACTTTTCATCCCCCCCAACGAGGAAATTGCAAAATACAAAAAAAATACAATCGCAACAGTTTCTGTTTTCACCCAGAAACATCCACAACACCCTCCCATTAACCCAAACACACTCTCAACACCCACCCAGAAACACCCACAACATTCACACCCGAAATACACACCTATTCACCCAGAAACACCCAAAAAACACCCATTCACCCAAAAACACCCAAAAACACCCATTCACCCAGAAACACCCACAACACACCCATTCACCCAGAAACACCCACAAAACACCCATTCACCCAGAAACACCCAAAAAAACACCCATTCACCCAGAAACACCCATTCACCCAGAAACATCCACAAAATATCTAATCACCCAGACACACCCACAACATCCATTCAGACACCCACAACTTTCACCCAGTCACGCCCACAATACTCACCCATCCATTCAGACAAACCCACAAAACACCCATTCACCTAGACACACCCACAAAAAACCCATTCACCTAGACACACCCACAAAACACCCATTCATCCAGACACCTCCAACACCCACCCATCCACCCAGCCACACCCGCAAAATATATCCTGACACACCTGTAAGTACCTAATAAAAATTACCGTCCCTAATAGAGTTCCGAGACGGTCAATCAGCTTGAGTCAAGCACGTTGATTTTCTGTATATTTTTGTTCCGTTGCTAGCGTAAACAAATCAAACAAACCTAAAATTTTAATTTTAATTTTAAATGCTTGACTCAAGCATCAAGCAAGCATTGTAGACGATCAAAATGTTTAAAGCAAGATCGACGCCAAGCTGATTGACCGTCACGGAACTCCTAAGTTTTAACAAATTTATGACGTGAAAAGAAAATGGCGCGCGCAAAGCAAATTACAAAAAAAGTACACCAAGAAGGTTCCGAGTCTGAGTTTTTAACAAATTAAAATAGGTTGCATGATAATTTCGGCACCATGGAGGTAGAAATAAATAGGTTTTCACTTCTCATGCTCTGAAAGTGCTCATTTGTGCAGGATATAGGCTGCACAAAATCGAATTTTGTGCTCTAGAGCATTAACGTATCTACTCATAAATGTGCCTATATTAAGGCAAAGAAAATGAGCCATGCAGCCAAACACAATGAGAAATTTTGAGAAAGAATTTGTTATATTTTAATATTTACTTAAATTTATTTGTCTAATGTGTTTTTTAAGATGTAAAAGATATTCAAATTTTAATTCAAGTAGGTACGGTAGGTTATTAAATTAATTTACGAAAATTATTATTTCAAAAATAATTTAATACTTGGCTGTATAGGTCTGCAGCCCAAACCTAATATCACTGGGAAAAACTTTTCCTTCGGTATCCAAAACTGTACTAATTTTAGTTTGAATTTTAAGAAATGTTATGATAAACTACTGTTTTATTTCCTCGCAATCGAAGTGAAAAGCAGAGTTTCTACCTCGTCCACAAAACCATTTTTATCCTCGACATTACTATCAGCCCTCGCCTTCGGCTCGGGCTGCTAAAAGTCTCGGACAAAAATGATTCGTTTTGTGCACTTGATGGAAAATCTACTATTTCACTTCTCATGCTCTGAAAGTGCTCATTTGTGCAGGATATAGGCTGCACAAAATCAAATTTTGTGCTCTAGAGCATTAACGTATCTACTCATAAATGTGTCTATATTAAGGCAAAGAAGATGAGCCATGCAGCCAAACACAATGAGAAATTCAGAGATAGAATTTGTTATATTTAAATATTTACTTAATTTTATTTGCCTAATGTGTTTTTTAAGATATAAAAGATATTAAAATTTTAATTCAAGTAGGTACGGTAGGTTATTAAAATAATTTACGAAAATTATTATTTCAAAATTAATTTAATACTTGGCTGTATAGGTCTGCAGCCCAAACCTAATATCACTGGGAAAAACTTTTCCTTCGGTATCCAAAACTGTACTAATTTTAGTTTAAATTTTAAGAAATGTTATGATAAACTACTGTTTTATTTCCTCGCAATCGAAGTGAAAAGCAGAGTTTCTACCTCGTCCACAAAACCATTTTTATCCTCGACATTACTATCAGCCCTCGCCTTCGGCTCGGGCTACTAAAAGTCTCGGACAAAAATGATTCGTTTTGTGCACTTGATGGAAAATCTACTATTAAATGATGTTTTGAATTCACAAACTCATTGCACACGATTGTTAACTAACTCCGTGTACTGAAGGTACTCATACTTGTCTATTCCAACTTAAATTAATATGTTAACTTACTATAACTTGAGATAAAAACTACCAGCACACCATGGACCCACCGCACGGGCGCCGGGTCCATAGTGTGGCAGAGAGGAGAGTCAGTGGCAGCGCTTAGGACTTGTGACCCAAGTGTAGGTTTAATGGGGCCCCTTGACAACTAGTTAACACTCACCTCCACCACCCTGACCTCTCTCTCTGCTGAGTCAGTCAGGAAGTCTCGACAATAACAAAGTCGACTTATTTTAACAACTGCCGTAATACCAAATTACAATACAAAAACGTTAGAAAAATAGTACAATAATTAGTGATTCTAACAAATTCGTCCATCCTGACAACATATCATGACCTCATGATTAGTATTATTTAAAATTACATTTATTCAGCAAGTTTATACAACGTATCAGGTATATGTATCAAGCCGAAACCAATCCATGTCAACGTATGCATACAACTTCAGAAAATGGAAACCACTAATTAATCCTCCGTAAAACTTTCCACATAAAAGTCAAATCAAATTTCCGCTTTTGTAAGATAAATAAATATATACACATATTACTTACTGTTTTTTTTGTGCCCAACAGGGTCCAAAATTGTACCATCAAATTTTATCCATCGTAATTTTGAACATAGTAAATATTGAGTTTGAATTGTATAGAGGACAAATTGTTTTCACAACCAACATCACACAATAACAATTTAATAACAATTTTACACAATAACAATTTAATAACAATTTTACACAATAACTATGTGACTAAATATCTATGAAAATTCTTACAATATCTCGTATCCAATTCCATTTAGTTGGTCCCTCAATTCAGAGGATCGTGACCGCTATGATCCATGCGCGCAGAGAAGCAGAGAACCCTCCATCGGGACCTATCGCTCGCGCAGTGTACTGCCTGATGTAATCGGAGCCTAGTAACTTGCTTTACTGCGTCACTCCACTTGGCGGGTGTCTGACTCGGGATCTTCTACCCTCCATCTTGCCCGTCATCACTTGGTACTTACTCTAGACTGAAAGGACAACGTGCGATGTGCCCAAAGATAGGCTGCGTTGCTGGCATACTGTCAAAAGGCGTATGTGGATCCTAAGCTCCTCAAGAATAGAGATTGGTTCTCATAGCAGTCCAGGTATACGTAGCAGACGTCGCCAGCACATTTCGAATTCCTCCACTTTTTTTTTAATGTTTGACTCCTGTCCTGGATTCCGAACCATAAAGGAAACTAAAGAACACCAGGGATTGCACGAGTCTCGCTTTTGTTTTCCGTTGGATGGACCTATTTCCCCAATACTCTCCATACCTTATCCAGTTTGCTCATGGCGCCCTTAGCCATCTGGATCCTGCGGACAATTTCCTTATCCCAGCTACTATCGTTGCAGACCAGCTAGTCTAAATAGTAGAACTCGTTGACACACTCCAGGTCTTGTAACTCAGCTCCGCGTAAAGTCCAATTTGCGATCAATGATCATCAATTTGGTTTTGGTTCTATTGATGTGCAACCCCAGGCGTATGCTTTCTGTTTTGATGCGTTTGAATAATTCAGCCATTTAGCTCTCATCAGAAGGTATCAAGGTCGTGTCGTTTGCGTAGCGTAGATTGCAGAGCTTACTTCCTTTAACTGACACGCCACCATCCCAATCTTCTATTACCTCGTATAAAATACTCTTATTCTTTGAGATCTTCCATCGGGATAATTTAACAACTTGGTTACCCCCCATCGTAATGAACTTCTACCTAAATAAACTCGGGTTAACATCTCATTTAGATAACCTTCCATCGGGATAACCTTCCATTGGGATAACCTTCCATTGGGATAACCTTCCATTGGGATAACCTCCCATCTAGACAACTTTCCATCGGGATAACCTCCCATCTAGACCAAGACCTAACAGCATTTGCCACGTGCCTAACTCCAACATCTAGTAAAATATTCCATAAATTTCTTGCCAAAAGGCCTCAACAACCACTAAAGAACATCTTACAGACCAGGTCACGAACCCATACCTACTCTCGCAACCAAGTCGGCAATGCGACGGCACCGTGAACCCTTCCATCTCTAACTGCTTTAGTCTATGTACCCTAAATTAAACCTTCAATCTCCTATAATAAATCCATAACAACAAAATGACCGAACCCATCCATCGAAGTCTCTTCTAACATACAACCCTTCCCAAATACTAATTCAATGATTGATAAATCGCCCCGAGATCATAATGACACTATCCTTTTTGCCGCTTTAACATAGTTAACTTTAACTACCAAAGGTTACTTCCTGATTTTTTTTTTTCTAAATCGCCTTACTGGCACCTCACATCCTTATCGCAGTTTTGCCCCCCACCCGTTCAATTTGCGCCTTCCGTATTCTACCCTAACAAAGTCCGGCCACATCGTTATACCCTCCCCACCAGCACCAAAGGAAGTTCAATGCATCACCTCAACGAATCAATGTGCTGCCCCAATCGGCAGGACTACCATGAAATGCGACAAGCAGCGTCACAACTCAAACCAACCAAAGTACAAAAGAATCATTCCGAACTATCCCGACCACGACAATCTTCAAACGAAAGCCCATAACTCAAGGACAATCCAGATGCCACGCGGGTGACACTGTCGCGAGGCAAGCCCGCAAGCTATTGCAAAAATCCATCCGCTTCCAAACCAAACATCCTCAGTCCCGGTATGCCCCGACAACCCCAACAGAGCTCGTCAATACCAAACCATTCGACCTAGTCTGAACGTCAACAACGATGCCACCGATGCATTTCACCACGAACCTTCGACAATTAAATGAACGATCTCCTCCATCGATCCCGAAGGTGGGAAGTGCGGTGATACAGTCCCGTCGTCATGCGGCGAATCGAGTGTACATTGGCAATCAAGTTCCAGTACTGCATATGTTTACCAATCAAGGACCAGCCCCAATACCTACCAAGTGTACAAGATCAGCGATTATGGTACGACCCTTGCTGTGAAGTAACAAAGAAACAAACTCTCCCAACTGTGGGAGAAAACCACATAACAATAGAGTGAGTTCACAGTAGTCAGTGAAAACCAACAATACATATAATCCGCAAACATCGGGTAAATCTGGTAAACCTAATCCGAAACCGTCAGCAAAACTGGTCATTCCACACAGGGTCAGGTGATGTAACAAGTAAACAAAGACAATATAAAGAAATCAAAGGTCAAAGCTTTAAGAAATGATCTGCAAGTATATGCCAAAGTGTCCATAAGTGCACACAATATCGTAACAGTGATTACCGTTGGAGCAAAACACCATGAATACAGTCGGTTAATGTAGTCAAAGATTCAATATTTCAACACACTACCAACAACCTGTTACCATATTAAATTATATCTTTCATTATATCTTTCAAATTCAATTCAAATATTTTTTATTGCACAAAAAAAACAAATAACAGAAAAAAATAGTAACATAACAAAAGACGGCCTTATTGGATAGCAGCAATTTCTTCCAGGCAACCTGCAGTATAGGAAAATAATATGTATAGATATTAATAATAACGGGTGCAAAAGTGGGGACTTAATAATAATAAAAATACAATACAATTAAAGTGTTCACAATAATAATAACAAATAAATACAATACAATTAAAGTGTTCATAATGAATATGGAAACAATATTAATACAATAAATATATAGAAACATACATAAAATAAAGAAAGAAGAAGCACGAAGAAGATGACTCCCAACTTGTTTCTTGATGGAGTCCAGTGTCCGAACCTTATCTTCTTCTCTTTCGTGTCACTCTTGCCAGAGTCATCATCTAGGTGGTTTGGGGGCTGATGTTGCTCGCCTCACGATGTCTCGCTATCTTTCTCTGTTTGTGGTGTTGCTCGTACACTCAGACTTGATTTGATCGGTCCGGGACACTCCAAGCATTTTTCTCCAGCACTACATTTCCAGAGCGTCTTGTTACCTCAACCACTCCCACCATTGTTAGAGATCAAAGCTCCAAAGTAAACATATGATGGACAACATCGCAGTTCGCAATTTTTGTAATCTCCGGTGAGTTGTAATTAAGACGGTCCACGATCATTACTTTGTTCTTAGCGCGATTAATCTTTAACCCGAACTCAAGGCTAACCCGCTTTATCCTGAGAAGCAATTCCTTCATATTTCTTTCGGTCGTCGCAAACAATGTGGTGTCGTCAGCATAACGAAGATTTGCGATTTTGTAGCCACCAATCGCAACGTACATGACAAACTCAGTATAAAGTTAAAAAGCAAAGGGGATATTATGCAACCCTGGCGAACACCTGCACTGGGATGAAAATTGCCAGAGCAGACGTCATCGGTTTGAACCAATGCGGTACCCGTCTCATAGAGCTGTCTCAGTAGGTGTACTAAGTGTTTCAGCGTATTACACAAAATCTGTGTACTTCTGTTAATGGTCCAATAATTAAATAAATAAACTCCAACATATATCCTTCATAATGTTAAACATAAAACATGTTCAGCAGAACACAAGCAATGACTAGGGATGGGCGAATACGAACGATTAACTCTAATAGTACCCGAACCAATTGTTCGACTGTAAGAATATATAATTTGCAACATTCAAATGAATTTTAGGCGTATTCAAGCTCACTACCTATTCGAATTCAGGAAAACTAATCATAATTTAATATTACATTATTATATAAACTACCCATTTTAAGAATTAAATCTGGAACCAGTACGTACTCTACACTGACTTTTATTATCAAATCGTAATCTAGCAATAATTCTAAAACTACGAAAATTAATTATAATCCTTTTTTTTATGAGGATTTTTTTTTTCAAACTTCTCTTAGATAACTGTATTAATTATATATAAAATAAAATATATACATCATAAGCACCATTCTCAATGTGTGCCTATTGTATTTCTTTTCAAATTAAAAGTTCCTAGCTAATAAAAATAAATCAATATAATGAACTAATATAACTATTTTGTAATATGTCTATTTTTATTATTTTTATTTGAACATTATAATAAAGGTAAATGTTAAAAAGGTTTGTACAAAGTACATTGCGTCTAGAAAAGGTTCGAGAAACCATAGTTCCCGAATCAAGACTATAAAACCCTTCAAACCCATCACAACATTCCATGCATACTTTTGTTTCTCAACGTGTATACCTACATAGCTGTGCACTATATTTCTTAAAACCTACAAAAACTATTAAAGTCAATTAAATTATAAACGAAATTCGTTATCAGTTTCCCATTCGGAAAAAAATCGCATGAACACCCGAATGAATGGCTCGATTAGGTAATCATTTCTAAGGTGAAAAATCATTCGAACGATGAATGATTATGAAACCTAGCCGTGGCGTTTGTTTGACCAAACGTCCCAAAGAGATCAAACCTCCACAAACCAACACCGGCCACCTAGCCACCAGGATCTCGGAACATCCAACAAACCACTCCATCGCGCCACTAGGGCCACGAACCGGCATAACCCTTTCCCGAACTACCATAACTCATAACTATGTAATACCACGCAAAAGAGCTCTCCTCCACGATTCATACGTAGTCAAACCGCTTCAATAAAACCATCCTTCCATAACAACCATCGATCGTTTCCTTAACTTACCTACGCTTTAACATGTCCTCAAGAGACCGGCTAAGCACAAACAGGTTTTGGAAAATCCCTCTACCCTTGTATAGCTTAATGCACAATAGTTCCATCATTCCATCCATAAACACCGTAAATCGTAACATCTTTCACAAAAAATACCCAAGGCTAGCCAACCGCCCAATAGGATGGGGAACAACCCGCTTCCTCATCATTATAATGTAGAAGTAAGTTGTAGAAGGTTGCTCCACAGCCTGGATAGGTATTTTGAGACTGCGCTGACTGCGACAAGTAGCCAACTCCATTGAGTTATAAGGTAAATCTTTCTGCTTATTCTGAGGGAAAAGCGAAAGGACAGGAAAAGAGAAATTTTACAAAATATCCAGATTTCTTTTTACAAAATTTAAGCAAATAAATTACCGAAATTGCAGACAAAATGTGCTAATGAATCCAAAATGTAATTTGGCACTATTAAAAACAAATGCTTACTATGTGGCTATTATGTGCCTATCCAATCCATCAATAACCATCTACTTATTAAATGTCAATATGTCACAGTTAAATCATTCATAAAGTGTGTAAAACAACAACGAAATGTCATACAATAACAACAAAAACAACATTAGGACCTGATAGACTGCACCATTACACTTTACATAAACAAACAATTATCATCAGCATAATTATTACAATAAAGTCTAAATCCAAAGTATGATGAGCAGAGCAGAAACAAAACAGGTACTCTGTCAACAGTCCCTAGTCTCCAAGTATTCCTTCAATGACTAAAACATTTTTACAAATAAGCCATTTTAACAATCTGATTTTAAATTGATTATTATTTAAAAGTAAAAACCCAATGTAGCTGGGCTATTCATTGTACCAATATTTTAATTTACATTTCATTGGACATGCACTAAATAGATATTGTGTTTATAATAGTTTGTTGTTCTGATTTATGTGTCTGCTCAATAATATATAATATTAAAACATTTGCATGCCTACTATAACTACCAATGTAACATAATTATGTTTGCCATCAATATGTGGAACACAGTATAAAACAAATAAAGGATTTTTATTTAAAAAAAAAACGTGGGTGATAAATTACCACGGTGATTCTTGCATGTATGTAAATAATTAATTCGGTCAGTTGTAAAACAAGATATTTTAAAATAAAATGTGAGCATGTATATCCCACTTCTGAAATTTGTTAACTAACTCCGTGTACTGAAGGTACTCATACTTGTCTATTCCAACTTAAATTAATATGTTAACTTACTATAACTTGAGATAAAAACTACCAGCACACCATGGACCCACCGCACGGGCGCCGGGTCCATAGTGTGGCAGAGAGGAGAGTCAGTGGCAGCGCTTGGGACTTGTGACCCAAGTGTAGGTTTAATGGGGCCCCTTGACAACTAGTTAACACTCACCTCCACCACCCTGACCTCTCTCTCTGCTGAGTCAGTCAGGAAGTCTCGACAATAACAAAGTCGACTTATTTTAACAACTGCCGTAATACCAAATTACAATACAAAAACGTTAGAAAAATAGTACAATAATTAGTGATTCTAACACGATGTTCTAAATTCAAATTTACTTTAACCTCTAGAGGATAAAAACGGCTTTTGCACTCAGATATCGAAGAGCAAAAACGCTTTTTCCGAGATGGTGGGATGAAAATAAATTTTTCCCTTCTCATGCTCTGAAAGTGCTTATTTGTGCAGGATATAGGCTGCACAAAATCGAATTTTGTGCTCTAGAGCATTAACGTGTCTACTCATAAATGTGTCTATATTAAGGCAAAGAAAATGAGCCATGCAGCCAAACACAATAAGAAATTCAGAGATAGAATTTGTTATTTTAATATTTACTTAAATTTATTTGCCTAATGTGTTTTTTAAGACATAAATGATATTAAAATTTTAATTCAAGTAGGTACGGTAGGTTATTAAATTAATTTAAGAAAATTATTATTTCAAAATTAATTTAATACTTGGCTGTATAGGTCTGCAGCCCAAGCCCAATATCAATGGGAAAAACTTTTTTGCTTCAGTCAGTATTGAAAACTACTAATTTTAGTTTGAATTTTAAGAATGATTTCCTCGCAATCGAAGTGAAAAGCAGAGTTTCTACCTCGTCCACAAAACCATTTTTATCCTCGACATTACTATCAGCCCTCGCCTTCGGCTCGGGTCGCTAAAAGTCTCGGTCAAAAATGATTCGTTTTGTGCACTTGATGGAAAATCTACTATTTCACTTCTCATGCTCTGAAAGTGCTTATTTGTGCAGGATATAGGCTGCACAAAATCGAATTTTGTGCTCTAGAGCATTAACGTATCTACTCATAAATGTGTCGATAGTAAGGCAAAGAAAATGAGCCATGCAGCCAAATACAATAAGAAATTCAGAGATAGAATTTGTTATTTTTAATATTTACTTAAATTTATTTGCCTAATATGTTTTTTAAGACATAAAAGATATTACAATTTTAATTCAAGCAGGTACGGTAGGTTATTAAATTAATTAAAAAAAAATATTATTTCAAAATTAATTTAATACTTTGCTGTATATGTCTGCAGCCCAAGCCTAATATCAATGGGAAAAACAATTTGCGTCAGTATTCAAAACTGTACTAATTTTAGTTTGAATTTTAGAAATGTTATGAGAAATTTTGATTTATTTCCTCGCAATCGAAGTGAAAAGCAGAGTTTCTACCTCGTCCACAAAACCATTTTTATCCTCGACATTACTATCAGCCCTCGCCTACGGCTCGGGCTGCTAAAAGTCTCGGACAAAAATGATTCGTTTTGTGCACTTGATGGAAAATCTACTATTAATGTCGACCGCTGGGAAACAGATTTCTTTCTTTCTTTCTCAAGGGGCCGATATACACTACTTTAGGAATCGCAATTCTATAGAGATATACAATTTGAATGCCGTAAGTCTATCTTTCAAATATTACCTATATTGATTGATATTTTAATGTTAGAAAAAATATTACAAAAAAAATTGGTCAAAAAAAGTTCGACAAATTCTAGTCTTAGTGCAGGAATCGAACCCGCGTCTTCCGCAATCCGGGATGCGCGTGACGGCCCATACCAATCAGCCAATCAAGAAAAAGATTAAAAAAATTTCACGTTTAAATAATTTTGATTTCGCGGTAGGTAAATCAAGCTTCTTAACTCTTACACAAAAATATTATTCCAACACAAAAAACTCCTTCAACCATGATTGTTTATTGGGGAGTAAAAATGGACTTTAACACTAAGTCAAAGTTTACACTGTCATTTTTAAACATTAAACAAGAATTGGAATGAAGTAAGAACTGTCCAAAGTAAGAATACTTTAATTACTATTTACTACCTCTCTAACGCAAGAATATTGTTTAAAAATGACAATTTAAGTAACGACTTTCAAGTAATTACTTTGACTTGACTATAGATTGTACAGATACGAGTGTAAGATTCTAGAGACAAAGTTCAAGGACCACTAAAATGTACACTGTACAAGTTGGTGACGTATGGCATCGCAATGTCGCAATGAATGGCGTCCTCTGTGACGTCACGTGCGCTCACGGCTCTTGCGCGCGCGTTTCTGCGAGAGGAGCTCCGGCTAAGTGTCCGTATTGCGGTCTGTTAAACTCTCGTTGCATGCATCATAACTTTGCTTTAAAAAGCAATGTTACGATGCTTTATTTCAACAACCTATGTCTTTCAAAGACTGTTTTTTTTAACCGGTACAACTTTTTGTGTTGAGATCTAAAATGTAGTGGGGCAAGGAACCGTTTGTAATTATTATATAAAATAAATAAATATTTTCATGAGTAAAAAAAATGTTGTTTACATGCGGGAATTTTACTATAATTTTGAATCAGAAGATCAGAAGAAAATTCGAAGTTTTTCTAACCTTTTTTTCATTGTAGAAAATTAAATTATTGAATGGTCATAATAAATAAAAAACAGGGTCAAAGCGAAGCGCATACTTACAAATTGACAGACGGTTGGGATTTATGTAGGCATGTGTGTTCCATACTGGCATGGTGATGGCAGTGAAAAATTATCAGAATGTGCCAGGCCCGACTTACCTTAGGGATGTCGTAAAAATCGACTAAGGGAAATTGCCTTGTACACCAATAAGCACCTTGGGCCCACATGGTGCGGGGCAAACCACCAACAACAGCATACCCAAAGAAAGTTGGTTTCAGGTAGGAGTCATTCAGTCAGTCAGTCGAGAGACGCCCATTGTTGGGCATAGCCCTCCCCTTAGGATCCAAACCGCTGTCCGCATCCAGCGGCAGGCGGCCAGTTGTAAACTAAGCCAAAACCTTGAGCAGTAGGTATGCATTGAAATGTTGTCATCCCAATTTCTCTCCGCTCATCGGTCTCTCGACCTTTCCAACAATATAGGAAAATGTATACAATTAATTAACATATATCCTTTCCGATGTGATAGATATAGGTATCAAAGGGGAGTGGATATCTTGATAAATGTACGTACTGATTGATATTAATGAAAGAGGAAACAGCCTGCGCCGACCCCAGGTAAACTGGGAATAGGACAGTAAGAAAAAAGTAAGATGTTACACAAGCATGAATGGTCATCAATTACGTGTCTTTGTACGTAACAAACATTTGGTCGTGTAATGCATAATATCCGTCTATCTAACTTTCCTAGGATTCCTTTTATTACAAAGGCTATTGTAAGCTTTATCTACGTCATATTCGACGAAATGCAAATTTTGAGGAAATGTGGCGCTACTTCCAAAATTAGTCATTCCACGTGGATGTCTGTGGCTGTCTCCGACAGACGCTAATCTCTTCTGTGGTGTTCGCAGGGACTACATACAGGTAGTTAGTAGGTACTATTTACAAACGGTTTCTTTTCTTAAAACGTTGTATGACTGATAAAGGAATGCTTTTTTAACCGACGAAAAAACGGAGGAGGTTACTCAATTCGTACCCGTATGTTTTATTTATTTCATATACAATGCATATTTTCTTATAAATAATTTACACTGATTATACATGTCACAATTAAGTTCTTATTTTAGTTTATCAATTAAGCTGTTGGCTGTTAACGGAAAAGTTTAATGTTGCCATGTAAGAAATTATTTGCATTCATTCAAAGGGAAGATAAGTGTGATCTTAACTGCCGCCGGACCAATTTCAAATTTGTGTCCTTCCACCAATTGCACCTTAAATGTTGTTTTTTTATCCTTTCATCCTATAAGGATTGTGAAGACAATAGATATTTTAAAACAAAATAATTAAATAATACCTAGTTCCTCAGACAATATCCTGGCAGAAGTTACATAATATTATGTTGTGGTACACAATTTGTATTTTGTCTTTTAAATTTCAAGAACATTTCGAAGAGGGACTTTTTGGTCCAATATAAATATTCATGACCTGATACGGGTGTCAATTCGTTGGCAAATTAATTAATAATTAACAACGATAACAGACGCAAAGATCGGAGGTCAGTGCTGTGATTATCAATAATGTAACACTTCGATGACTAAATATGACACGACGATTTAATATTATCTTCATTCCATAGCAACAAGATAGGACATCCAAAGACATTGATAATAACATTAAAAATTTTATAACAGAACATAAAATAATATGATTGTAAGTTCTCTGAACATAAATAGATATTATAAATAGATAATGCCGCTCTTTCCACCAAATTCCATAATGACACTAATGTTATCTCCACGTTGGTTTGTGCTTTAAATGTGGGGGTTTTTTTATAGATGGCGTCGTTAACTCATTTTCGCCAAATTTTGTTCGATTATGAAGGTGCGTTATGTGACATTATGACGATACTTCGTTCATGGTTGTGAGTGTGTGAGTGAGCGCGTTTCCTTGTTTCCTGCCGTAGCAAGGTTTTTTACGTTCCAGTTCCTCTCTTTCTTTCTAGAAAGCAATAGCCTGATGCTTACAATGGAGACTGGTCTCAAACGCGTTAAGATGCTTAAGTAAAGCTCCTCCTCCAAATCCAGAATTCCAGACTCCATTAAAAGGTAAAATACTGTACTTAATAATAAAAAAGGTAAAGTAGTATTAAATTATCCACTTGGTTCATTGTGAATAATTTATGTGAGTATCACAAAGAAATTTTCATCCCACCATCTCGGAAAAAGCGTTTTTGATCTTCGATATCTGAGTGCAAAAGCCGTTTTTATCCTCTAGAGGATAAAGTAAATTTGAATTTAGAACATCGTGTGCAATGAGTTTGTAAATTCAAAACATCATTATACCTATTTATTTCTACCTCCATGGTGCCGAAATTACCATGCAACCTATTTTAATTTGTTTAAAAGTCAGACTCGGAACCTTCTTGGTGTACTTTTTTTGTAATTTGCTTTGCGCGCGCCATTTTCTTTTCACGTCATAAATTTGTTAAAACCTTGGAGTTCCGTGACGGTCAATCAGCTTGGCGTCAATCTTGCTTCAAACATTTTGATCGTCTACAATGCTTGCTTGATGCTTGAGTCAAGCATTTAAAAGCTTTTTAGGTTTGTTTGATCTGTTTACGCTAGCAACGGAACAAAAACATACAGAAAATCAACGTGCTTGACTCAAGCTGATTGACCGTCTCGGAGCTCCATTAGGGACGGTAATTTTTATTAGGTACTTACAGGTGTGTCTGGATAACTTTTGCGGGTGTGGCTGGGTGGATGGGTGGGTGTTGGAGGTGTGTCTGGGTGAATAGGTGTTTTGTGGGTGTCTGTATGGATGGGTGAGTATTGTGGGTGTGACTGGGTGGAAGTTGTGGGTGTCTGAATGGATGTTGTGGGTGTGTCTGGGTGATTCGATATTTTGTGGGTGTTTCTGGGCGAATGGGTATTTGTGGGTGTTTCTGGGTGAATGGGTGTTTTGTGGGTGTTTCTGGGTGAATGAGTGTTTTGTGGGTACAACGTTGTTGACGTACAACAAATAACTATTATTTAAGTATTTTTTTCGGTCGTTTGTTGCCGGCACAGCAGATGAAATGTCACCACCCCCATCTCTCTCGTGGGTGTCGTTTAAGGTTACAAGCGATCGGTAATGTAATATACTGAAAATTACGTGCCTCTAAGATGACAGATTCGCACTTCCTATTACATGGCACTTCATATAATCAGTGGGTGTCAATTTTCCTCTGCCCACCCCTTCGGGGATAAACAGGCGTGATTTACGTAAGTGAAATCAAACCATATTCCGTATTCTTTTATAGATAAATCATGCCTTGGGCTAGAAAATATTACTTTGTGAAGTTTTGTCGTACCTACTCGAAATTCAATTTTTATAATTTCATTCAGTTCATTAAAAATCAGTCATTCTTTTGTTTTTTTTTTCTGATATACTTTGGCGTCGTTCATATCGCACAATAGAAAACATGAAACATCGCTATATTTACGTGTATGAGTTCTATCGTGGCACCAGTGCTGCAGAAACAGCTCAAAGAATAATCGATGCGTACCTAATAATTTTATTATGTAGCATTGGTCTAGAAGAGATCGACTTTATAGTAAAGTATGCGATGTCCGCACTTGACACAGAAAAACCAACATAGCTATAAAGAAACTTCTCGGAAACTTCTTTCAAAAGTTCGCATCCTTGTTCGAAGTTTTGAGATTCGACAAGTTTCTTAGAACGATCACAATTGGCGGCGAAATAACTGAGCAGTGACCTCATTTCCCCTCTCTACATCCTGATGCAATGCTTTTGCCTCATTACTTTGATGCGAGCGATTTATTCACGTCTAGTGCATCGAATGCTCCGATTTTTTGTCTAGCCTCGCGTCTGCGTGAACCGTAAGGCTTAGTCATTGGATCAACAGCCAGTTCTCTGTAGCGACCAAGGCTTCAGACAGGGGTGAATGTCTCAGTGGAAAGCCCAAAGATATTCTTAGAATATTTCCTCATTATTTTTGGCAGTTACTAAGTTACTAAGCGGCTAGTAATGTACTTAAACCGGTTCCCCGGTCTAGTGGTTCGTCCACCGGAATTAAGATCCCGAGGTCTCGGGTGGATCCCCAAGGGAGTATAAATTTGTACTCGGTTTGGTGAAGCTCGATTCTATCTTCGGTCCTTATCGCCACTTACCATCAGGTGAGATGAAGGCCAAAGCTGCTGTCTAGCATAAAAAGTGGAATAGTTGTGAAGTAAACTGCTGTAGCAAGGCCAAATAACTTCATGTGCTTCGGGAACAGTTACTACCCTACTGTAGGTTTCATACAAATAACATTTCAGATAGCTTGATCGATTAGCATTTCCTCGTTCGTGTACATTATTTCGATCATCTTAAATAAATGGCTCGATTGTGCCAATGACCAAATACGTTCAGTGTGTCTTTGAATAGGTTTCTTTCGCGTCGGCACCTATTGCAATATTTTTTTATTTACTTACTTCTTTTACATACGTAAAACCCGCCTATTTACCCCCGAAGGGTCAGACAGAGGTGAAGTAATGCACACGTTTCGCCAATTACGAGTATGTTAGGTCCCATGTTATAAGGAGGCAGCCTATTGTCATCTTACGGGCATTTATTTCGAAGTTATTTGCTAGGTGATATAACAGAAAAAAAAGCTGACACCCGTATTCATAAACATTATTATGAGGTGCGTTAACGCACAGGGTCCCAAAAACCTATTCACAGACAATACTTGAGTGACAAAACGCATTGAGAAATGTCTTGCTTCTCTCAGTGTTGCTTCTTAACTTATAAAAGTATTGTTTGTGAATACGGGTGTCAGCTGTCAACTAATCGCTGTCTTTACCCTTAGTCGCATTGTACGACACCCACGTCGATATGGGGGGTGGTGACAATTGTGTTCTTCGCTGCCGTCACCACATGGCGCTTGTTTATTAACCTACTTGCCTATTTTATTCAGTTGTAAAATCATTATACAATTTTCAGCAACATGTAGAGTCGACCCGTGTGGTGGCGGCAGAGTAGAATACAATTGTCACTACCCCAAATCTTTCCCGTGGGTGTCGTACAAGACGACTAAGGATAAATCAGTCATGAGGAATGGGCAGCAGCGTTCCTCTTATACCACCTAGCAATGTACCTACTGCGACTTTTATACCCGATAAATGGCAATAGGCTCGCCACCTATTACATGGGACCTATCATAACTGGCGATACGTGGGTGCTAGTTCACCTCTGCCTACCCCTTTGGGGATATAGGCGTGATTTATGTATGTATGTAGAGTCGAGTTCTGGACGTTACTGACAACGACTCTGGGCCCGTAGCCAAGTGGCAATCGTTTCATAATGATAACTTGTCGAAGTTCGTCACGATCGGCCATATAACTGTGGTATCTACAGCGTCTTAGCTTGCGCTACCAACATAACTAAGAACTTACGAAGACGATTTTGGTCACGTGATTTCACGAAGACTTAAGTCGAATCCCATACATTTTGCTTTATCGAAGAACGTTATCTTTATCGGTATGTTACTTTGTCTAGGCCCCCTGATCACCTAAGCCAACGATCTTTTTGGAAATGTTTTATTCACTTGGCAGACTTATATTTAATTCATATAATGTTTGTACATATTGTTGATGACGTCCAACAGTCGACAACTGTCTAATAACATCATAAAACAGCTAAAATTACCAAACGGACTTCGTTCGGAGCCATTTAGGAATCAATGACGATAAATTTTAAGTGATTTAATTAGGAGTCAAATCTTATTGTTCGCATATCATTAGGTTATTTTAGTATAGAGTCAGGAACTTTATCCTGTAGACCTTGCATTTTTTTTTATAAACGTTATTACCGTTGTAAATAAATAAATCATATCACCGGCTGCTTAAATAGTTTTTTGTGGTCATCATTCGGAAATTTTCTTATGACATTTGAACATTGAGGTAAATAATATTTGAAATACCTATTACCTACCAAGCCACCATAAGATTGCTTCCTGGGATGGTATGGGAACGTTGTGTGTCCGAGGAAGATTCTGATGGTAACCGTTTTAGAAATGTTTTTTGTACAATACTAGATAATAATAATAAATGAATAAATTAATGAAGACTTGTTGATGATACTCATCCCGCGGGATCAGTTTCGAACAGCCTCAGTTGACTAAAGAGCCGATATTTCGATGGTATTGTTTTTACTAATGGCCTGGGTTTTTTGACTCGTGACAATAAAATTAGGTGCTAAACGGATATCGCGTGTATAAAAATATTTGTTTTACCTTATTTTCAAGAACCGACAGCTTATTAGATTCACAATATTAAAATCATACGTCGTCGCCATTATTATCCAAAGATGTCTGGCGCCGGCTATAAAACCTAAGCGGAAACTTTGAGCGGTATGGTTTTGGTATGCTGTGTGTATGGTGTGTATGGTCTTCTCAATCACTCTCTTCTCTCAATTCATCGGTCTCTGGACACTTCGTATAGGTACTACTTTTAGGATCTGGATCTGGTTCAGGACAAAGCTTCTTAAGGGCCGGTTTTTTATGCATAGTTTACTCAATCAATTGTTAGAAATTGTTACTACATGCATACATACATACACAAATCACGCCTACATCCCCGAAGGGGTAGGCATAGGTGAACTAGCACCCACGTTTCGCCAATTATGTTAGATCCCATGTAATAGTTGGCGAGCCTATTGCCATTTATCGGGCACAAAAGTCGCAGTACATTGCTATTGCTAGGTGGTATAAGAGGAACGCTGCTGCCCGTGCCTCATCATTGATTTATCCTTAGTCGCCTTGTACGACACCCACGGGAGAGATTTGGGGTGGTGACAGTTGTATTCTACTCTGCCGTCACCACACCGCGCAAACGTTTGTAACGATTTTAGTTACTAATGGTCAAATATCAGACTGATATTTAAACATTAGTAATAATACATTTTTTAACAATTGATTGAGTTCAACTAAAAAAAACCGGCCCAACATGCACCGAGACTATTATCATCTTCCTGCTCTGTTCCCAGTTTCGGTCGGCGTGGTAAGCTGCAAATTATCTGTGTCGGCGCGGTAAGCTTTAATTTAAAACGGTCAGACTGATATCATCAAGCCATTCACTCACTTTAGTGACGAATGGATAGAAAGGACCATGTCGAGAGATCGATGGACAGAGATAGTGATTGGGATGATAACACGCCAATCCATACTGCTCAAGGTTTTGGGTTTATGTTTTACAAGCGGTCGCCTGCCTGACACCAACCCTCTTTGGGTATACTGTTGTTGGTGGTTTGTCCTCCACCATTCGGGTACCCCAAGGTGCTTACTGGTCTACACAGGGCAATCTCCCTTAGGCGACTTTTACGATACCCCTGGGGTGAGTCGGGGCCAGCATGGCAGACTATTTGACCAGGGCTGTACTAAAAGAATAGTGATAATCTAAGCTGGAAAGCAGTGTGAACTTTATTGCGTGAATATCGGCTGAGGTGGTACATTCTACGTAACTTTTTGCTCCTTTGCCAGCATCGAAGATAGTAAGACCACTGAAGGGGGTTTCTTCTACCTCAGGAGCGGTATAAAGTGGCTACGTGCTACCAATCACGCGCATCTCCTATCCAGCGATACGATACTGCGATTGACAGGTCTCTTGACGTCAACAACAAGTCTACCAAATTAAATACGAGGTTAAGGCACATTATAGTCAAATTATGAGCTCTTCATATTACAATGAATAGGGATGTGATGTGTGTGCTATCATAGTGAATTACATAGAATTAGATAGTTAGAGATAGGCATCATAAGTTTCAAAGCAAGGATTCAGTTGTGTAATATCACTTGATTAGGTTTTACAAGGAATGACTCTGGTGCGATGATATGCACAGCTACTGACTGTTCCCAACTGTCTCTGTGAAAATGTACCTAATGTGAAACGGTGGACTAATTGTACGAGAAGGTACCTATACAGCACAATAGACGGAATGTAAGAGGGGTGATAAGCCACCCTGTTCTGCCACCATGACAGGGCTGCACAAAAGGTTCTAGTGTAATTGACCGACTGACGTCATTATTCCTGACATAAATTCAATCCAATTAGATTAACTTTATTGTTGTTAGGTAATTATTAGGTGATCTCTAGGCTTTTGTGTGATTAGAGAGGTATTTGCCGTATATTTTGGCGATAAAATTCTCTAAAAATGCGTATCATGGTTCCATAAAAAAATATCCACCTGTGATCTCTAAAATTGCCAAAACAAGAAGTGCTGTTTGACGTCACTATTGACATCAGTGGAGTTATTGTTGAGCGCTAACGGCGGTGTGCCTCGCACCGTGTTTGTTGCCAACACACCTTGATCCTAAGCTGCATTCACATGCAGCATCTCTGGCCGTGTATAACGCGTAACTTAGTAAGTAGAGCAAAGCCACCGACTATTTAGAAGTAAAATTGCCAACCTATATCAAATCATTATAAAAATAAATGATTTTACAATAAAGCAAGGTGAGAATAGTAGATTTTCCATGAATCTTTTTTATCCGAGACTTTTAGCAGCCCGAGCTGAAGGCGAGGGCTGATAGTGATGTCGAGGATAAAAATGGTTTTGTGGACGAGTTAGAAACTCTGCTTTTCACTTCGATTGTGAGGAAATAAAACAGTATTTCATCATAACATTTCTTAAAATTCAAACTAAATTAGTACAGTTTTGAATGCTGAAGGAAATTGTTTTTCCCATTTATATTAGTCTTGGGCTGCAGACCTATACAGCCAAGTATTAAATTAATTTTGAAATAATAATTTTCATAAATTAATTTAATAACCTACCGTACCTACTTGAATTAATATGTTAATATGTTGTATGTCTTAAAAAACACATTAGGCAAATACATTTAAGTAAATATTAAAAAATAAAAAAATCTATCTCTGAATTTCTTATTGTGTTTGGCTGCATGGCTCATTTTCTTTGCCTTAATATATGTACATTTATGAGTAGATACGTTAATGCTCTAGAGCACAAAATTCGATTTTGTGCAGCCTATATCCTGCACAAATAAGCACTTTCAGAGCATGAGAAGAGAAAAAATGTTTATATCTTTTATGTCTTAAAGAAACACATTAGGCAAATAAATTAAAGTAAATATTATAAAATAACAAATTCTATTTCTGACTTTTTATTGAGTTTGGCTGCATGGCTCATTTTCTTTGCTTTAATATAGACACATTTGTGAGTAGATACGTTAATGCTCTAGAGCAGAAAATTCGATTTTGTGCAGCCTATATCCTGCACAAACAAGCACTTTCAGAGCATGAGAAGTGAAATAGTTATTTTTATCCCACCATCTCGGAAAAGGCGTTTTTGCTCTTCGATATCTGAGTGCAAAAGCTGTTTTTATCCTCTAGAGGATAAAGTAAATTTGAATTTAGAACATCGTTTGCAATGAGTTTGTGAATTCAAAACATCATTATACCTATTTATTTCTACCTCCATGGTGCCGAAATTATTATGCAACCTATTTTAATTTGTTATAAACTCAGACTCGGAACCTTCTTGGTGTACTTTTTTTGTAATTTGCTTTGCGCGCGCCATTTTCTTTTCACGTCATAAATTTGTTAAAACCTAGGAGTTCCGTGACGGTCAATCGGCTTGGCGTCACAATGCTTGCTTGATGCTTGTGTCAAGCATTTAAAAGCTTTTTAGGTTTGTTTGATTTGTTTACGCTAGCAACGGAACAAAAACATACAGAAAATCAACGTGCTTGACTCAAGCTGATTGACCGTCTCGGAACTCCATTAGGGACGGTAATTTTGATTGGGTACTTACAAGTGTGTCTGGATGAATTTTGCGGGTGTGGCTGGGTGGATGGATGGGTGTTGGAGGGGTGTCTGGGTGAATGGGTGTTTTGTGGGTGTGTCTGGGTGAATGGGTGTTTTGTGGGTGTGACTGGGTGGAAGTGGTGGGTGTCTGAATGGATGTTGTGGGTGTTTCTGGGTGAATGGGCGTTTTGTGGGTGTTTATGGGTGATTGGGTGTTTTGTGGGTGTTTCTGGGTGAATTGGTGTTTTGTGGGTGTTTCTGAGTGAATAGGTGTTTTGTGGGTGTTTCTGGGTGAATGGGTTTTTTGTGGGTGTTTCTGGGTGAATGGGTGTTTTGTGGGTGTTTCTGGGTGAATGGGTGTTTTGTGGGTGTTTCTGGGTGAATGGGTGTTTTTTGGGTGTGTCTGAGTGGATGGGTGTGTGTTGCGGGTGTGAATGTTGTGGGTGTTTCTGGGGGACAACTTTGCACTCGAGTGCAACACGTAACTTTTCATCCCCCCAACGAGGAAATTGCAAAATACAAAAAAAAACACAATAACAACAGTTTCTGTTTTCACCCAGAAACTTCCACAACACCCTCCCATTAACCCAAACACACTTTCAACACCCACCCAGAAACAATGTTTAAAGCAAAATTGACGCCAAGCTGATGATTGACCGTCACGGAATTCCAAGGTTTTAACAAATTTATGACGTGAAAAGACAATGGCGCGCGCAAAGCAAATTACAAAAAAAGTGAAAAGGTTTTTTTCATCCCACCATCTCGCAAAAAGCGTTTTTGCTCTTCGATATCTGAGTGCAAAAGCCGTTTTGATCCTCTAGAGGATAAAGTAAATTTGAATTTAGAACATCGTGTGCAATGAGTTTGTGAATTTAAAACTTTTACCTCCATGGTGCCGAAATTATCATGCAACCTATTTTAATTTGTTAAAAACTCAGACTCGGAATCTTCTTGGTGTACTTTTTTTGTAATTTGCTTTGCGCGCGCTATTTTCTTTTCACGTCTTAAATTTGTTCAAACCTAGGAGTTCCGTGACGGTCAATCAGCTTGGCGTCAATCTTGCTTTAACCATTTTGATCGTCTACAATTGCTTGATACTTGAGTTAAGCATTTAAAAGCTTTTTAGGTCTGTTTGATTTGTTTACGCTAGCAACGGAACAAAAACATACGGAAAATCAACGTGCTTGATTCAAGCTGATTGACCGTCTCGGAACTCCATTAGGGACGGTAATTTTTATTAGGTACTTACAGGTGTGTCTGGATGAATATTGCGCGTGTGGCTGGGTGGATGGGTGGGTGTTGGAGGTGTGTCTGGGTGAATGGGTGTTTTGTGGGTGTGTCTAGGTGAATGGGTGTTTTGTGGGTGTATCTGGGGGAATGGGTGTTTTGTGGGTGTGTCTGAATGGATGGGTGAGTATTGTGGGTGTGACTGGGTGGATTTTGTGGGTGTCTGAATGGATGTTGTGGGTGTGTCTGGGTGAATAGGTATTTTGTGGGTATTTCTGGGTGAATGGGTGTTTTGTGGGTGTTTCTTGGATGGGTATGTATTGCGGGTGTGAATGTTGTGGGTGTTTCTGAGTGGATGGGTGGGTGTTGTGGTTGTGTCTGGGTGTATGCTGTGGGTGTGTCTGGGTGGATGGATGTGTGCTGTGGATGTGTCTGAGTGGATGTTCTGGGTGGTTCTGGGTGGGTGTTGAGAGTGTGTTTGGGTTGATGGGAGGGTGTTGTAGAAGTTTCTGGGTGAAAACAGAAACTGTTGTGATTATATTTTTTTATTTTATTTTGCAATTTCCTCGTTGGGGGGGATGCAAAGTTACGTGTTGCACTCGAGTGCAAAGATTTTTCACCTTGTGCTCTTTTGATTCCCTCGCTAGCGCTCAAGATTCTAATTAATTTTTTTTAATTTAATTTTTCTGTCTAATATTTTTTCTAACATTACTATATTCAATTAAAACAGAAATAATTATGGTTTTCTTTCTCTAAAAACTTGTATTTAGTCTAGCAATAGTTGCACTTATTCTTGTTACTGATATTGTAAAATTATTATAGTTTATAAGAAAAAAAAAATTATAAGTGCCGGAAGACCTGTATAAAGATACCTGGGTGCATCTTTGTGTTGCTTAGTTTCTCATTTATGAAACATTTTAATAATTAATTTAATAACTGAGGAATGTAAAAAAATTAAAGATTAAAGAGAATTTTGAAATTGTACGCGTGTAGTAGTGCCGTGTGGTGACGGCAGAGTAGAATACAATTGTCACCACCCCAAATCTCTCCCGTGGGTGTCGTACAAGGCGACTAAGGATAAATCAGTGATGAGGAATGGGCAGCAGCGTTCCTCTTATACCATCTAGCTATGTACCTACTGCGACTTTTGTGCTCGATAAATGGCAATAGGCTCGCCACCTATTACATGGGACCTAACATAACTGGCGAAACGTGGGTGCTAGTTCACCTCTGCCTACCCCTTCGGGGATATAGGCGTGATTTATGTATGTATGTATGTACGCGTGTAGTATTTTGGTTGACCATACAATGTGAACGGAACCTTAGATAAAATTAATGTAGATTGGAAAAATACCCAAAAAAGATTTGGCTTGGATTTAGTCGACCAGTCAGACTGCTTGTCTTTTCAATATAAATAACCAATCCCGTTTGGCAGCCTGTGGCCAGTGCTCCCATGGGAGATACTTTCTTAATTATAGAGATAAATATCTAATGAATATTGATTACTATTACTACATGCGTCATCACCAGCCTTTTAATGGACCAGGAAGGCACAGGCTTTCCATATGGATGGAAGAATATAGAGAAAAAAGTCCATAGCTAGATTGGTGGGTAACTACTACATTAATAAACCAAAAAATACAAAAAATAGTGAAAAAAATAAAGAGCAAGTAAACTAGTTCAGAACATTCTTTTACGTGCTTTTTCGGAGCTATTTTTATGTCATATCTTTTTCTTTATTAATGATGACATACTAGCTTTAACTTCATTCAATATAATATGAGAATCATGAGAAGGACTTGGCTCGCTTTTTGACTAAAAAGAACTAATTTTTCTTAAATACACCACGAAACATTGGCAGAGTTAATGCCAAGATATTATTTTCTCAGTGAAGGTAGGGCCTCTCGGAAGATAATTAGTGTAGTGCCCATTTTCCAGTGAAACTTTAAGTAGATTTCCAATTTTTCCTCACCATCAAATGGAACAACGCCAACTTGGTGACAGTCTACTATTTTTAACACTTCGACAAATTAATGTTGCGAAACTTTTGAAATATTACGTAAATTACGACAGCTGTGTTTGGCCAATGCGAGACGTATTCTTATGAACAATGGGGTCATTGTTATCTTGTTAGGTACTACGGGTGACGTAGCTCTGTTTAATTTTTGACCCGAGTTCACTGTTGCTACGGCAGCTTCTTGCTCTTGCTCTTGATCATGAATCATGATATCGGCGTCAGGTTATTACATAATGTTGTAATTTACTTGCCGTGTGGTGACGGTTGAGAAGAATACAATTGTCACCACCCCAATCTCCCGCGGGTGTCGTACAAGGCGACTAAGGGTTAAGACAGCAGGGCGTAATGGGCAGCAGCGTTTCTCTTATGCCACCTAGCAATGTGATTCCCGTGTCCGATAAATGGCAATAGGCCACCTATTACATTATGAGACCATTAACCTAATTGGCGACGCTGGGTGTTAATTCACCTCTGCTTTCGGGGATAAATATGCGTGATTTATATTTGTATGTAAGGTCTAATAAAGATGTAGATTTTAGTATTAATAGCTACTGCAAGTTTGACATAAGGTCTTACCTTAATAGGTATTACTTGAGTAGGTATAGTTATAAGATGTCTTTATCATTGTTATTAGAACGGCAACTAAGCAAGCCGAAGAAGGGATTTGGTTGCATCAGAAATTAACAAACTAATAATTCAAGGTGACGCGTGGTAATTAATTTCAATTGTTTCAATTTCAATGCGCCTACCTCGTAGAAAGTGAACGTGTCTCGGATGACGCTTTGGTTGGAGTAAGTTTCATCAGGCATTTCCGTTGATTCCGTATGTAGCACAGGTTTATTATTAGTAACAGTTTGTACTTCATCTCATCTGATGGTAAGTGACGATAAGGGCTGAAGATGGATTCGAGCTTCATCTGGAACCCTCAACCACAGAGGGGCTGGCTATCTTATCACAAATTGTCGGAACACAATAATGCTGTTAAGATTATTATTATGGCGACAGATTTTGTTAAGATGGTAGCATATTAATAGATTTGAACTAATAATTATTATTGGCTAGATATTCTCAATCTTGTATCTTTTATTACTTCTATTAATCTACCATGCTGGCTTGGGGACGAAAAAATATAGTAGAATGTGCCAGCTTCGAACTACCCCAGGGGTTTCGTAAGAGTCAACTAAGGGAGTTTACCCGGTGTAGGCCAATGAGCAGCTTAGGGCACAAGAATAGTGGAGGCCTAATCTAATCACCAACAACAGTGCCCAAAGAGGGTTGGATGTAAAGTAGAGGGCCGGCTGTACTGGCAGGCGGTAGCTAGCCAGGCGGACCTTAAAGAAGTCCTACCACCAACCAAGCCGAGCACAAATTTGCACCTCCCTGGGGACCGAACCCTCGGGACCTCTGGACGTCAATATGTCAGGTCCATATTACGGAAACCATACCATTCATTTTTATTCTATTCGTTCGAATAGATTGTCCTCTTGTACAGGCCCCCTAGGGTGAGCTTGACCTTAGATAAACTAATTTAAGAGTTATCGACTGAGATGAATGTTTCTTGGAAATTATTACTCAAGATATCTCATGGAAATAAGTAATTATAAAAGACCACCGATCACCTTAATTAAAGCTATATTACCTTATGAATACGTACAGTGTTATGATCAGAAAAAAATAAGTTAATAGCTTCAATTGAGTTGGTGGTCAGAGAAGAATTCAAACAATAAACTCATGTCTCCTTCTAAAAATAATAAGTATTGAGGTGGTTCTTTCTTTAAATATCTAAAATGGTGAAATTTTCTGAAGGCTTCGGCGTAATAATAATTTAGAAGAATACCTTGTTTTGGACCACCTCTATCTTCTCCGTATAGGTACTCTGCTTTTTTTTTGTCTTCTTGCTGACTCCGCATATAACCGAAGATCTCCTTGTTTTCTGTATTGCTCCATTAGGAATGTGTCTGATTAAATGTTTAATAACGTTGTTATAGCTTTAATTGGAAAGCAATACTGTATTAATTATTATAGTTGTTACGTAAAATTGGATTGAAATGTAAATTGACTAGATATAGATTGTACCTTATTATTACAAATTACATAAAAGGATACATTTCATTATAGGTATCAATCGATAAACTTATAGAGAAGAATCAGTTATATCACGCTATGAAATACACAGTAACTGCTCATTTCTTGGGACCAGTTAAAAGGTTACTTTCAGAGTAAAACAAATTATGCTGCAACGCAAACTTAAACAATTACTTATAAAGAATTAATTGATATCTATTATATTTTTTTCCACCGTATACAGTTATTAGGAAGCATTTATAAGGTCTTGCGGTTAATAGATGGGTATAATTAGTTTAATTCCCGAAGGGGTAGGCAGAGGTCACTATTAACTCCCAAAATTAAAAATAAAAAAAAATATATAGTTTTTTCATATAAGGTTTTACATACACTCATGAATCGTCAAAGAATTCGGCTGTGAAATACAGGGTCAGCCGATTACCATACACTGGATCCGTATTATTTTCAACATCCTCTCTTTCTACATTATGCAGGGCTCGCGAACTATATCAAATAAGCTTTATGGGAGATAACTTGGGAGTAAGAAATAAGAAAGAAGAGAAGGTGAGTGCTATTAGTTTTTAATGTAGGTAGCTAATACATGAGAGAAATAAAATGAACTCAAATTATACGCGTAATAATTATACCCTAGTAATAATTAGGACCTAGCACAACAATCTTCTTTTTCTTCTGCCTGCTCTGCTCTAAAGTTATTTGGGTTCGATGCAGTAGGTAGGCCTTTTAACATAATACTCTAGGATTTGGCTAGGGGTTACGCCGCTGTCTGCTTGGCTGAAACCGTAGCAGGGAAGACAATTGTCAAGGTTCATAAAACTGTCTTGGGCCTCTTGTACACACACGGTTTTTAGCCGTCAAAATCTACGGTTAATTCGCCGTGTGTAGGCACGGTCGTCAGTGTTGTATGGTTCACTATTGAAACTTGTAGAGGTGCACGGCGCCGCCGCCCGCCGCGTGCATCGCGTCTACACACGGCATGATTTTTATCAGTGTTGTATGGCATTGGCACTCTATGGGAATGTGTGTGAACACTTTTCTATGCAGTAATCTATCACTAAAGTGCGGGCCAGATAATTTCGCGCGCGAGGGGTGGCGCTGCTCGCTAACATTGACACTCATAGACAAACAAAATAGGAGACGAAATTTTAGTTCCAATTTTGACCACGCGCGGACTTATCTGGCCCGCACTCTAGCACCTTTCCAGTGTAATGGATGATATGAATCAAAAGGGAGGGGATGGCTTGTTGATGCCTGACCGATATGAATGGAAGAGGAACCATTCTGCGCCGAACCCAGATAAAATGGGAACACGGCAGGAAGATGATGACGAGAGCAAGATAAACCTACCGCAGTTTTATTTCCCAATAACCTTTGTTATTATTATAATTTAGGCCACAAAAGGAAGGAAGGCACGTTAGGCCGTTGGTCCGGATTGTATACTGCCACCAACCTGCACTGGGCAAGCGTAGTGGGCTCATTCTCCCTATATATATTCTTTCATCCACAGGGAAGGCCCCAGCAGTAACATGAAAGGGCTAGTGATGATGATGAGAAAAACCAATCTTTGTTTTTTTTTTAAACTCCGTATTAATTTTGAGCATTCACGCTCTTACAAAGATGTTAATAAGCACACGACACTGTCAGCCTTGCGGAATGCGTCCAAGTATTTCCTCAGCGTATACTATTTGTGAAAAAAACTAGGGCGCATGATTAGATACGTAGTACTACATAACTTTCACCGGCTGATGCAACCGTTACAATAGTAAAGTCACACACTATCTCGCGCTCTAGGAGACGAGATGTATCTATTATCTAAGAATCGGGGACAAAATTTAATTTGCGTACATTACGTAAATGACTAACGTTTAATAAAAATATGTATAAAACGATAATTCGTAGCATTTTCTTATTTATTTCTCGCATACATCCTCTCTCACTCACATACTTACTACTCACGTCACAAACAGGCAACTTGAAAACCCATTTCATTAACTAAAACGTCCATTATAAATTATTCATGATATCAAAGTTCTATGCTTAACCAAGCAAGTAGTGACGAATCAAATAGGATCGACAATTTCCTCATAGCACGCAAGGCAAGGTCACAGGGTAACAATTGTGGTAATATTATCATGGTTATGCAATTAGTGGACATTGGCTCCTGGTCTATGTCACTGTGCGCACGAGTCGGCCGTCTGATGACATTCGGCACGTTCCGACCACGTGCCACGGTCATCATTTCCATTACCACTCACACACGAAACGTTATAAAATGTTATCAGCGCCACGCCAATTTGCGCTTTATTGCGTACGGAGTACAGTGGGAATTTGCAATTTAACAACGATACGATGTGGTGTTAAAATACAGACTATGTGCACAGCGTAATAAAACACCTTTTCGTTTGTCAGTGCCATTGTAATCTGAGTCGTATGAATCGTAGTGAGGAGCGTCAGGAATTCCATTCATGAAAGTTGTTATCGCGTAGTATCGTAGTAGTCGTTGAATGGGCTGATAACAGTTTAAGTGCCTACTGAGAGGCAGAAATATCAGTTTCGCTGTACGATTATTGTTCGGCACGTGCCACTTTTGTATGAAAGAAATATTTTCACGTTTGAGACAGTCGTGTTATCACTGACTAGAAAACTGAATGAAATGTTTCAACTGCAAGCCTTGTACAGGCAATTACAAACCCAGCTATGTTTATATAATAAGTATATTTGAATGAAGCAAAATATTTTTAAATTTTGCCGCTCCTATGAGACTTAGTAATACATAATTTTGATAATATTATTTGATAAAATCAAATGCATGCAGAGGAATGCTCCTCACTCGTCTGTAACTATAAGTTTAGTACTTAGATTGATTATAAATTAAATCGATGTTATTGGTTAACTTTTTTTTCTAGGTTTGCGGTTTTTCTTAGGCCCTCATCATCTTTTACCATTAGGCGAGATTGTGGAAAAACGGTCAGCTTATTCTGAAAAAAAAAAACTTATGCTCTCTCAGTGTCACTCCCAATAACACCAAGCGTTCACGCGTCGACTGTTACTTGTAACATGTGCGCTTGCGCATAATAAAAGCGCGCAATTAGTAATGGCTGCTCGCAACGCAGTGTTTGTTAACTTTCTCCATCATTCAACAATGCGATTGTTTTTATAAGTACCTACATACAGAGACGTCAATTAACACTCAGAGACGTCAATTAACGTTAATCAAGTAGTTAATGTCTAAAATGACAATTCAAAACTAGTCGCTATTCTTGCGGGGTCTATGGTCTAGATTTAAATGTTATTTTTGGCTTTAAGTACTCATTAAAGTTAATTTACGTCTCTGAGTGCGGCAGTACGTCGCTTTAGACACATTGTATAACACCCTCGGGGGACATGACATAATAATATGTCTTGGATCACCCCCATCTATATAGTAAGTAATATATTCTGCACTACCTTATTCTTAATTCCGGTTCACTTTACAGAGACATAGCCAATGTAAATTCGTTACACATTATAAATCAAATTAAGCTGATAAAACCCAATAAATAACCTTTTCAACTCATAAACACCTAATAAACGGTGAATTACCTTATACGGCTGGGCGAAATATATTTGCTAAATTATTTATAAAATGCCGTGTGGTGACGGCAGAGTAGAATACACTTGTCACCACCCCCAAATCTCTCCCGTGGGTGTCGTACAAGGCGACTAAGGATAAGTCAATGATGAGAAATGGGCAGCAGCGTTCCTCTTGTATCACCTAGCAATAGCAATGTACTGCGACTTTTGTGCCCGATAAGTGGCAATAGGCTCGCCACCTATTACATGGGACCTAACATAATTGGCGAAATGTGGGTGGTAGTTCACCTCTGCCTGCCCCTTCGGGGATATGGGCGTGATTTATGTATGTATGTATGAAATATATTTAGGTATGTAAACTAAAAATGTAGGTATGTAAATTAAACGATTCGGTAATGGCTTCTAATTCAAACTGATAAAAAATATTGCAGAACACAAACCCCTTAGTAACAAAGCTTTATTATTAAGTAGAAGTTTATTAATGCATAATATTGATACTGGCAGCATTAAAAATGATTTTTAACCTACTTTGAAAGAGGAGGAGATTCCATCTAGATAAAAGTAATTTATAAAAAATTAAAGAACACCCTAGGGGTGTCGTAAAAGTCGACTAAGGGAACTTGCTCGGCTTATACTGTTAACCTAATTAAGTTAAAACTTAAGTAAGTAAGAGTAATTGGAATGTTGTCCTTGGAATTGGAACACTTTCCATTCATTGGTCTCTCGACATGGACTTTCCTGTCTCTTTTCTGTACATTCATTCATCACTAGCACATTTCCGGTGTGATGGATGGATGATATGAATTATAAGGGAGTGGGTGATTTGATGACGTCTGACCGAAATTAATAGAAGAGGAAACATACCCCAGGTAACCGGGGAACAAGGCAAGAAGAAGAAATAAAAGCTCTACCTGCCCCTTTAATGGCAACAGGGGGACAGATCAGACTATCGGACTGATTGGAATGAACAAATAATTGTCCATAATGGTGTTTTCATTTTAATTTCAACATTATATAAATGTTAGAAAAATTAGTACAAAGAATTTGGTAGTTAGAAAAAGTTCGAAAAGTTATGGTCTTGATGCGGGAATCGAACCCGTCAACTAACCACCAAATTCTTCGATGATATCATTCCCGCGGAGCGAGATTTTATCTCGGCCATTGGAACACTGGCCACGTTTTTTGAGCTTTGGATGTGCGCAAGCGCATTGCCTACATGCTCCGGCACACGTGCTAAGGCTAAACTTCAAAAATGTCGGGTTTCCCCTGAGCCCATTCGGCAAGCTAGTTAGTGAAATGTTGGCCATAAATTGTCGTGACGTAAGTATTTCGTTTGCATAAAATTATATTAGGTTAATTTTTTATTTCATTTCGTTCCTTTAGATGACTTTAATTGCAGAAGCGATAAGCTTAAGATTGGTATGAGGTCAGTGAACGGATTCGACATGGAAAATTTTAACTGACTGTGGGTACTGAGCGTGTGTCGGTCTCTTCCCTACGTTACAACAGCAGGTACGTTAATGCACTATCCAGAGTTCGCGAGAGGGAGACGTGTTTCGTTATGGCCCAGAATCACTTATGGTAATATAGTTGTTGATTTTTTTTTTCATATCTGAAAATCCTATGCATGGTAGCTGAAACCACTAGTAGTTAGATTAAAACGTTATAAAGTGTCGTGTGGTGACGACAGAGCAGAATACCATTGGCATTACCCTCAATCTCTCCCGCGGGTGTCGGTCAAGGCGACTAAGGGTTAAGACAGCAATGAGTAATAGGCAGCATTCCTCTTATGCCACCTAGCAATGTAATGCGATTTCCATGCCCGATAAATGGCGATAGGCTCACCCCCTATTACATGGTACCTAACATAATTGGCGAAACGAGGGCGTTAATTCACCCTCTCCGTACCCTCAAGAGGAATAATATGCGTGATTAACGTAGGTATGTATGTAGCATAAAGCAGTGTGTAAAGATCTGGTTAAATACATCTTAAAATAGAACTTCTTCTTCTTCCTGCCCTTATCCCGCTCTAGGCGGGGTCGGCACAACATGTTTTCTTCTTCCATTCCTCTCTATCCTTCACCAATTTCTCATCCACCCCTCTCGGTATCATATCCTCCTTTACACAATCCATCCATCTTTTCTTTGGTCTTCCTCTCCTTCTACGTCCTTCCACGTTCATACTTAACATTCTTCTGCCAACATAGCTTTCATCTCTTCGCATGACATGACCAAACCATCCAAGTCTATCACTCCGCAGCCTCTCAGTCACTGGCGCTACTTTCAAACTTCCCCTTATATACTCATTCCTTATCTTGTCTCTCCGTGTCACTCCACACATCCACCTTAATCTTACATCTTAAAATAGAACGTGAGATAATAATTATGCGAGATAGTAACCGACCTAAGTAGATAATAAGATCGAAAATAGCTCCGCTTATTCCTCCTTATCCTTATTCAGATACAAAGAACTCGAGAACACATTACTGCATACAATTACAACATTAAAACATTCGGATAGCATTTAAAATGCTCGTGACAAAATTGCTGCAACACTTTTAGTAAGATTTATTTACGTTACCTATAATATAGATTGCTTAATGCCACAGATTTAATAATTGTGCTTAATGCCTTCCGAAGCACGGAGAAACTCCAGATAATTTTTTTTTGTTCACCCATCCAATGAACGGTTAGTAATTAGCGAACATCGCTTAGTAATTTGCAGTGTTTTTCTTAGACAACTTACCTAGCAATGTAGAGCGATTTCCGTGTCCGATAAATGGCAATGTGCTCGGCACCTATTAGGTACATCAGACCTGACCTAATTTGCGAAACGTGGGTGTTAATTCACCTATGCCTACCCCTTCGAGGATATAGGCGTGATTTATAATGTATGTAGTAAATTATAATGCGGACACACCTGTTATCGCCATTGTCCCTGTGACCGTGGCTGCTATGAAGTGATACGTAAATAATTAATTGATATCCATTGCCCATAATAGATAAGTATGCTTCCGACCTACGAAAGATACGAAAGATACTCAAAATAAGAATATTTAGCTTAAGCTTAGCGTAAGTATTCAAAAGGAAATGGGCAAAACATCTTAAGTGGGTGTGTATTGTACGTGAGCGAGCGAGCACCTAAGAAAGACAGTGCGTTATCTTCATCATTCGGTTGCATCATCCAAGTTTCAGAGAGACGTATGAAGTAATAGAGTGAAAGACAAATGCCAATCTGAAAGTGAAGGTTGCTATGTCGCCACCACATTTCTCGGAACACTCGCGAATACTTTTCAGTACTCACTTAATTTCGTCGAATATTGAAGCTGTTATGTTTTATTGCTCATTCTTCGTGTAGTGTGCGTCTATAGTAGGCTGTGTGGAACATTAACTAGACAGCAGATGATGATATCGTAAAAAATCGATGAGCTAATTTCGTTATTTTGCTAAAACTTTATCTGCTTCAAGTGCTTCCAAATTTACTAGCAACGTTTGTTATATTATTTTGTATGTACATAGATTCAATACAGTGCATAGATTCAACGTGTAGTAACGTCAACACCATTGAGATACGATCGTTACGTTAACATTACGTCTAGTATGTATGACACGCTAGTCAGTTTATTAGGGAACATGATTCACAGCATACCCGTTTGACTGATGATGGTCGCGACTTGTGACTAATTTACTGCATTGGCGTAAATCAGAATATCATCTGTTTATGCGGCATTTAGACGCCGTGTGCGTAATGAGGATTTCTTTATCACCGGTCGACTGGGTGATTTAAATTTTACATCACTTAAGATGAAGTCTTTCGTGGGTTCTCAAGCCTTGCATTCGATCATTTCCAGAAGGCAGAGTAGAATACAATTGTCACCACCCCAAATCTCTCCCGTGGGTGTCGTACAAGGCGACTAAGGATAAATCAGTGATGAGGAAGGGGCAGCAGGGTTCCTCTTATAGCACCTAGCAATGTACCTACTGCGATTTTTGTGCCCGATAAATGGCAATAGGCTCGCCACATTACATGGGACCTAATATAATTGGCGAAACGCGGGTGCTAGTTCACCTCTGCCTACCCCTTCGTGGATATTGGCGTGATTTATGTATGTATGTTTCATGATGAGAGGCTGAGGTCTAACTGTAGGATCTACAATGTATAGGTATGTGTGTGGTCTATGACTTTACAGTGTGGAAAAAGGTCCCTAAAGGTATCTAAAGGTCCCTAAAGGTATGTCCTATTATCACGGCTATGGTTCCGCCTGAAAAAAAAGATTTGTTAGGTGTTATTCCAGTTATACACACATGCATAAATCAAGCCTTTTTCCCCGAAAGGGTAGGCAGAGATGAATAACACCCACGTTGGGCCCCATGTAATGGTGGTAGCGAGCCTATTGCCATAAAAGGAACGATGCTGCCCTCCTATGAAGCTATGAAACCTAAAAAAAATCTAACCCGTACAATTTTACGTAGGTAGTGGTGAAATATTACTCAATCTTCTATGAGCCTATCACTATTTTCTATGGTGATCTCAATACAGCAGTCCTGTTGATTACTGTGCCGATCGATATCGTCTCTGTGGCCGTGACCAGCCACGAGGTAAACGTTCGGGTTAATGAGTCAAAGCGCCGTGTAGACTTCGATTTTCTGGGAACTTGTGATTCAGAGGCGCGTGCCCGAACCTCAGAGAGTATGCGGTGTTCAGAACTCAAATACTGTAAATACAGTAAAAACATTTAGCCATGTGATGACAATTGTCACCACCCCCATCTCTCACGTGGGTGTGGTACAAGGCGACTATAATAAACGGCAGCAGCATTCATCTCGTACCACCTAAAACTATACGATTTATGTGCCCGATAGATGGCAATTTATAGACACTTATTACATGGTAATTAAATTAACTGGCGAAAAGTGGGTGTTAATTCACGTCTGATACCCCCTCGGGGATATCTAGGCATGATTTATGTATGTCAAAACATTTCACTGGTAGTCAAGATTAACTCCTGGGATCATGGTGCATCTTGGAACACCTTTTTAACGACATTTTATGTTTGGAACATGAGATTCAACTTGTAAAACGGAATGCCAAAAGGCAGTTATTCGACAAGAATTTGGATTATATTAATTGTATTATATGATATTAATTAATATTAATTGTGCTTCTTATTCACGAAACAATATTTGGCTTTTTCGTAAAGAAGAAAATGCAAAGATTATCGGAATTTTAACACGCATGGAAACGTTACCTACACTGAATTAAACTCTATCTATATAAGGTCTATCGAAAGTTTGACATAAATTTCCACTTTACGGAATTTTCCCAAATCCTTTCTTAGTGGAAGGTTACGTCCATAATAATTATTGGTAGGCCATATTGCATTAGTCAGTCAGTCACCCAATTACAATATTAGTATGATTTACAAGAGTAATAACCGATAAAATGAATGCATCACTTACATTAGCAGGTATATAGATACGAAGAGTATAGGTTTTACCGAGCCCGCATTACACCATGGCTAGTCATGGTAATTAGCTCATCACGCGCTTGTTACTTACAACATATATTGACAAATTTCCATCTAAAGAGTTTTCCAACGACTAGTTGCATCTATTGGGGTTTTCCATTGGGTTGAGTAAATAGCTACTTCGGCTTGATTTTTTTTTTCATCTTGATGTGGGACTATAACTTTTCGAGCTTTTTCTAAACAACATATTCTTTGTACTAATTTTTCTATTCAAATTAAAATCAAATTTGAATTCGAAATCTAACCACTAAAATCTTTGAAATAGTAATTTCATAATATTAAACATAAAAAATTACAATCACATCAAATAAAAATTCAAATAATAAGGAATGAAATCTTTACGGACTTAGTAGGCAAATAAGTGGCCCTATGGTAAAAAAGTTATTGTATGTGGAAGAGTAAATTAAAAAAAAAGGGAATTGTGTAAAGAGCTTCATCAGTTGACCTTCCTTGAATGGAATTTGATAAATTAAAGAAAATGACACATTAGTCAAACTTCAGCATTTTCAGCCCTATTAATCCCTGGGTACAGACCTTCTGTAGGCATGAAAGTATATGAAGAGAAAACGACCTAACGCGTCTGAATAAATGAAACTCTTTGCCAATGGCGCCGTGTCGAGACAGGTGTGCTGTTATCTCGCTTATGGATGGCGACTACTTCATATTTCCCCGATTGTGACTAATACTTAATTCAAGACTGATAAGGCTACAAAAAAGAATTAGCCCAGAGCGGAAAATGATAGCTTGGTTTCTAGAGTAATAGTGCGGAAGCATACTAGATCTCAATACAGTTTAGGTTGTTTTCATGATCCTGGCGAAAACAGAGGTACCTAGGAAAAAATCGTCCTTGATTGCAATATTAATAGGTACGAGAAAATTTACAAGAACATAACGGAAGGTCTTTGAAAATAGTTTTAACGAAACTGCTCTATGAGAAAGGATGATAAAGTATTAAGGATAGTAGTTTTTTGGAGTGTTTTGTTAAATTCTTTAAATACCAATTGTTTAATTTAGATGTCTACGAACTGACTAAACACGTATGCAACTATTTTTAACATCTGTAATAACTGCGTTTTCCGCAAATAAACTTCTGTTTTGTATTTGAAAGTTACTCAAGCAAAGTTCATGGGTTGACAAACGTTAAGAAAGATGGAATCCCGTTGGTTAATTTTGTCCATAACTTTTTATCGTGTCAATGGTAAAGTTTTCCTATCTATTTAGGAGTCATAATTGCCTTAATTAATCATATCGTTATTAATCATTAATTTCCTTTTTAGCTTTCATGAACATTAATACCTACATAACCTCCCGTTCTCGGGAACAGGGCTTGTTCTCAATGGTATCCTTATGTCTAGATTTTTTTTGGTTGAAATGTTATATGAGCAGATAAAAAGACATTTGTATATTATTATGTCTCTATTTAATAAGCAGCTGTTTTTCAGATCTTCACGAGAGCACGTAGGAATTCAAAAGAAAAATGCCACAGTTTGATTTAATAACAATTAACGTCTTCAAACAGCAGGCGTGTAAACGCTCATAGGTACACATTGCATGTAATTTCGCATGATTTACTGCATTGTTTTCATTCCAAAGGTTAATAACGCGCACTTCTTCTTGAAAGTGACTAACAGGAATGATGTTTTGTTGCCACTAAACTGGAGTTATGAGGGCGTGGGAAATTCACGTGAACTCGGCTGCGATCGTGAAGTTTGTCGGCGTCCAAATGCCGCAGATTAGTCACCAGTGGCTCGCCATTAGCACGTGCTATCATAAAGTGCTTTACACATTACAGATGGTTTCAGATAATTGCTCGCGCGTGACTTTGGTACCTACAGCCACTTTAATTGGTTTGCACAGTCTTAACTAACAGTTAGCCATGTGGTGACCGCAGAGCAGAATACAATTGCCAATTGTACATCTAACAAAAATCTCTTAATGTCTTTCGGCATCCTATTAAAACACTTCAGTATTCATATACATACATACATAAATAAATCACGCCTATATCCTCGAAGGGGTTATTTAATTAAGGAGGCATAGGTCAATTAAGACCCACATTTCACCAATTTTGTTAGGTCCCATGTAATAGGCGGTGAGCTTATTGCAATTTATCGGGCACGAAAGTCGTAGTACATTGCTAGGTGGTATAAGAGTAACGCTGCTACTCATTCCTTTTCACTGTTTTAACCCTTAGTAACCTAGTACGACACCTGCGGGAGAGATTTGGGGTGGAGACAATTGTACCACACAGCACTCTGTCGTCACCACACGGCACTTACATTGTCATAATAATAATCTAATAATGATTTCATAAAATTAATGGTGCTGAAATGGGCCACTACACTTGATAACGATAATATTATTATGATCACAATCACGATATGCAGAGGCGAATCAGTTTGACAGCTGATAAATGAATCACACGACTGACAATGTGATGTCGGGGAGAGCTATTAAGCAATGAGAGTTTATCGATGCTAACAAAAAATCGATTAATTTCATCATAATTTACTTTCCGCACGTATGAGTAATCGAGAAATAGTTTCATAGAAGTTGTAAAGGAATGACAAGGCATATTTTGTAGAGGATGCTTAAGAAACTAACTGCTAGGTCAGGTGTGCTGTTTGAGCAATGTAGGCGGCGAGGCTGTGTGAGTCACTTTCAGGAACTTTGGGTAGTTATTATTGAAATTTAAATACTTCACCCACACTTCTCCGAGACTATCGGCAGGTGATTAGTCTGTCGGTAACTAGTGAAATATTGGTTACTCGGAAAAACTGGTTCGCAGTCCTAGCTTTAGAGTTCCTGGTTTTCCCCTGGGAAAACGTCGATACTTTCTTACTTGATAAATTGATTAACCCCAAAATACAGAAACGCTACTCAAATTTAGGGGACTGCTTAAAAAGTTAAGTTGACACTACTTGTCAGAATTTGTATGGAAAAACATCAATTTTGACAATACTTAAATGTTAGCGGGACTCAAACTTTGAATAGCGTTTCTGTATTCGGGGGTAACAACTTTGAGTTGCATGGGTTTGGTATCAAAATAATTCAAAAAATCTTCTAATTAATACATTTTATTATAGCACTGAACGGTAATGGGAGAAATGATTTGATTAGTCTAGTGCAGGCAAGTAAATTAAACAATAACCATTTGTATCTGCGCATATACTCGTAGTTTAAGCAAAGATGATTGAGCAATAATAGACTGAAAAAATCTTTAGCCTCCCTATTATTTTTAGTGTAAGCTATTAGTTTATAATGTTGTTTATAATTATTATTCAGGTTGGTATTACAATGACTTCTTACAGAAATGATCAGAAGGAAACTTACAGGTTTTTCGTTTAGACCATCTATTTTCTGCCTAATGGAAGATGCCTTCTATGAATTTTATTGGCGAACATCGATATCTTCGCCTTTTTATTACAACGAACCAAGAATTATTATAGGGAAAACGTGAACTTGCACAGGATTTATCGCTTCTGAATTTGAATTTCGCAGTATAAGGGCCCGAAACATTTCTTTGAAAGCTTTTGAGAACCTTATTTTATTTCTGAAATCGTATCGTTTATTTTCCATTCTCGTAGCCTATAATAAATAAAACTCGTGTTTTATATTATTTCACTCAAAAACAGTGCTTGTGTATAAATTGTTGGTGGTAACTATAGCGATACCCTACTTAACGTAATTAAGTAAACTTAACCAATAACAAAGTTATCCAAATACACCTCAAGAGATAATTTTTGCAGAAATTATAGGATATATATTTGTCTTCTTAGTGGATTAGCATTCAGGGTAATACAGGTCTTACCACAGTTTTGTAAAGATTGGCCTTTCATCCTTGGATCGTATGTTATGTATCCGTTTTGTAAATATATTAATTTTTACAAAATACATAAGTAAATATATTAAAATTTAATAAATTTATCACATAATACAATCAGTGATAATTTAAAAACACTAACTGCCGCCCTCATAGGCGACAATTAAAGTTAATAGTACTTTAGGTTAAAAATTACAATTGCAAAACTAGTCGCTATTCCTGCCGGGTCTATTGTCTAGTTTTTAATGAAAATTGTTGACATTAAATAGGTACTCATTAAAGTTAAATGACGTCTCTGAGTGCGGCATAAAGCTTACTCTAATGCGCCTGCGCAGGCCGTGGCAGTATTTTATGTATATTTATTTATAGCTCGTACTGGTTTCACGCCATGATCTATTAATGGCGGTGAAGGTCGTGCTAAAAATAAATTGATAAGCATTATAAAATATTACTGTATTTTTTAAATTAAGGAAAGGAAATTTATGTAAGGTAGATAGATACATACATGCATATAGGTATAGTCGATGAGCAATACAAGCATTACATACGATGATGATGATGAAGATAGGTACAGATAGGCAATGAGCAATACATACACCACAATAATTATAAATGAACAACCACCAACACAATGATTGTCACAACCAGGCACCTCAGGAAGTCGACTACAATTTTTTTTTATTAAATTTTCTAACCCTTGCTGTCGAAGCAATCGCTGAAACTTGTGATTTCTTACCGCTTTAGACATTCTTCCATAATAGTATATAACATCAATTCAATCTACATGAAATCTGTCACTGCCTTACTTAGTTAAAGTACACGCGTACAATCTAATATATAAACATCTCGTGTTTGTTAGCGAACTCCGCCGTAACGGCTTGACCGATTTTTCTGAAATTTTTGGGCACATTTGGTAGGCCTGAGAATAGGTCGTGGGCAATTTTTGGTACCCTTAGGGCAAAACGACGTTTGCCAGTCATATATCTTTTTCATTACCTATAGGTACTTTTAACAAAAAGTACTAAGTAGTTTTTTTGTGGGCGCAACAGCAATGTCAAACCCGACGTCATAGGTGAAATGAAAGGCCTTGTGGCCCGCGAATCCGGGACCCAAAGCCTCCGACCCTTCTGAACGAACCATTTCACTTCCATGTCCGCAATAAGCGCTTAATAGCAGGAAACCTACTTGACATGTGATAAGTAATTCTCCTAGGTTTTACCTGGCTTTACCCGTACCTTGCAAAGGAACCCGCGTAGAGAACTAGCCCAAGAAAGTGGTTAAGTAAGTTTCCCTAAACCTTTCGCAAAACGTATTTTCCAGACGTAGATTTTCCAAAAGTATCAATTAAACTTTGACAAGGTAATAAATAAAATTAACTTTTACCTTATTGCTTTAACTATTTTGGACGTGCGAGTAGATTAAAGAGTTGGCCAGTGGTGACCACGGTCTGCCACATCTTTCCACTTAAATAAGGATGCTAACATGAAATGCACTATGATTCATTCAAGGGCTTTCTCGCCTTCAGATTCCGTAAAGTAAATAAATATTGATTGACTAGAGTCAAACTATTGTCTCCAGGTGATGAAGGTAGAGCAGAATACATTAATTGTCACCACCTATACCACCTTATACCAATACCACATTAATATATTTTTGACGGCCGCCTTGCTCGAATGCTCAGATTGCTGGGTATTGGCCAAAAGGTCCCGGGTTCGAATCATGGTAGGGGCAAACTTTGTGATTTCCACAAATGTGTGTTTCCGAGTCATGGTTGTGTATATGTTTATGTATTTTTTTATTTTCAACATTTATATACATAATTATATTAAAAATATGTCTGTCATCTAAGTATCCATAACACCAGTGCTTAGGCTACTTACTTTGGGCAAGATGATAGGTGTGAGTGTAAAAATATAATAATAAAAAAATATAATATATACCACCTAGCAATATACTGCGATTTTTATAAACAATAGATGGCTCGCCCCCTTACTATTATAAAACCTTAAATAATTGGCGAAACGCGGGTGTTAATTCACCTCTGTCTACTTCTTCAGTGATAAGTAGGCGTGATATCACTTTACTGCGTATATATTTGCAAACCGAGCCGTGTGGTGACGGCAGCGTAGAATTCAATTGTCACCAGCCCAAATCTCTCCCGTGGGTGTCGTACAAGGCGACTAAGGATAAATCAGTGATGAGGAATGGGCAGCAGCGTTCCTCTTATACCACCTTGCAATGTACCGCGACTTTTGTGCCCGATAAATTGCAATGGGCTCGCCACCTATTACATGGGACCTAACATAATTGGCAAATCGTGGGTGCTAGTTCACCTCTGCCTACCCCTTCGGGGATATGGGCGTGATTTATGTATGTATGTATGTATATTTGCAAACAATGTTGCGTGTTGTTCAAGTTGTAATTTTTTATGTTGTATTTTTTATATGTGTAATAGAAATTAGATAGAAATACATAAAATTGTGCTATATGATATACCTGTTTAATTAACAAAGACAATTCATGCGGCGGTCTAACGCATATTTTTCTACAGGAAATGCTAATCGTGGCTACAATGTAATGTAACTTAATATGGTCATACTATATTGCTTATCATAATCGTTTAATGAACCGGAATAGTGTCGCTGGCTACATATGGAGGAATGATGGCAGCGTATTTCCCGCGAAGCCTTTCTACTTTTTCGACCGTGGCCTACAAGCTGTTGCATAGTGTATGAATAGTCAGTTGTAAAATGTATGAAACTGAACGAATTCGAACGAATGGAATACAAATGTATGAAACTCATATATTACAGAGAAAACAATATTCTTTATGAGTAGTTGTCAAAAATTAACATTTGTATTTTATTCGTTTGAATAGGTAGGACTTTCCTGCTTTGGAATGTTTGAAATTGATTTCTACATTGCGAGGGTACCCGTTGGCTTACAACGTGAAGTGTAAAGGTTTTATTAAAATTAAAATTTCGGCAAGTTAATTAGTGTCTTGGGTGGCCGAGCGGTCAGGCACCTGCCCGGATAGCAGCGGACGCGGGTTCGATTCCCGCCTCAAGATCATAATTTTTCGAAATTCTTTTTCTAACCACCAAAATCTAGGTAGGACTTGTAATACTTGGGGCAGGTAATAGGAAAAGCTTGAATTTGACATCTAATTCAACTTTTACATTGGTTTCTTCAAATTGTAAGCTGTAAGTGGGTACTGATTATTAGTTAGAAAAAATAATTAGGAAATAAATTATAGTATTTGGTTTTCCATAAATGAATTAAAACGCACTTTCTATTATTCAATCGTACTAATTTTGTTTTGGTGTAATTTATAAAATTATATTTATAAATTAGTACTATTGTTACAGTTTGTCCAAACGTGTCCTACTGGCTCTAGTGCACTATGGACGGGAGGCTCGTCGACAGAAACTCGAAGGAATCCCGCGCACGTCACTAGCTGTGACGTCACGTCAGGTCACCTAGGGGCACGGCCTGGTTGGTCATTAGGAATCGCACATCCAAGCTACGAACCTACGCATTCGTAGGTTTTTCATTTTATTTAAAAAGCAGTTATTCGCAATATTATTATGTACCATTCGTTATTATGTAATTAAAACTACTGTTTATTTGTTTTTTATAACGGAGAGCTCGATGGCGCAGTGCTCGGCCTGCGATTGCGTAAACTATGCAAAGGACGCTCAGGCCGGTCATTGGATGGGTGACCAAAAATATCTCGAGTCTCTCCGTGCTACGGAAGGCACGTTAAGCCGTTGGCAGTTGCATCTGCAGTGGTTAATAGCCACGCACGGGGCCAGCGTGGTGGGTTATACTATACATATAATGGCCCTTTCTCTCTACATTCTTCCACTCATAGGGAAGCCCTGTGCTCCAACAGTGGGGGAATTGGAGGGCTGGTGATGATAAGGATTATAATATTGGATAATTACAAAGAAAAATAGATCAGGTTCTGAGGGGTTACTCTACGAGAGGCTAGGTTGTTGATTGAACAGCTAATTAAGCTAGTTTGCTGTGACATATACACGGTGAGAAAGTTAGGAAAACCGTCATTGAAATTACTTGTTTGAGGAAAAATGACTATAGGTACTGTTGCGTTTTGCAAAGCGGAACATCTTAATTATCAATACACTATCCGTTACAAACGTTCTTGTAAACTTCCACGCTGATAATATTTTCAGATAAATTGCTATCAATTCTATAGGCACGCAACAATACACACTTGATATTAAAATACTACCCATCGATACATGACACCTACGTAATTAATTGTAGTAAAAACACCGATAATACTATATTTTTGCTTGTAATATTTTTCTGGCATTTTTTTTTATAAGGAAAAAGGTCACAAAAAGTTCGAAAAAATGTCTTGATGCGGGAAATTTTAATATTTGTCCAGTATTTATATAATGTTCAAATGACAATAGTAATAATAATCCATATTTATATTTTCTCCGTTTATTTCAATCCATTGGGAATGTTAATCTTAGCTTTGCTAACTTGTGAATTGGTTTTTTCTTATTTCCGTCGAAAAAACAGGTCGTTCAAACCGATCTAATCTGACAAAATCTAACTACTGATTCAATAAATCTATAATATAACACCTGCACAATCTGATTAGCCAAGTGTTACGAAGAAAAAAGTAATCCTTCACAGACGTCATCATCATCATACATTCCAAACATTGACAAACACATAAATTTTATATCATAACCAGTTGACAAATGGAAACTTTTTCTGGTCTTGTGACAAGTCACGATATAAACAAAATATTATAATTACGAGAGAGTAAATATATAAACATGAATCCCGCTTATTTATCCCCTAAGGGGTAGGCTTAGTGGTGGTAAATTAACACCCACCTTTTGCCAAATTATGTTAGGTCCCATGTAGCCTATTGCCACCTATCGGGTACGTAAATCACAGTATATTGCTAGGCTTATAAATAATATAAGAGGAAAGCTGTTGTCCATTTAACATCGTTGTCTTAACCCTTGTTCCGTTTGCACGACACCAGTGGGAGGGACAGTAAATTAGAGGTAGTGACAATTGTATTCTACTCTGGCGTTACACGTAGACAGTATACATTACAAAAACATACGGGTACGAATTGAGTAACCCCCTCCGTTTTTTCGTCGGTTAAAAAAGGAGTTAATTAAATTAATATATTTTCATATATAATATATTCTTCCCTGATAGGAGCTATCAGGGAAGGCTCGAAGTGGCTAATTTATATCTGTTCGGACGGATAGAATACAAATATGTATAAAATTGACGTACCTATTGTCATAGAAAACAACATGGTAACATACATAAATCACGCCTATATCCCCGAAGGGGTAGGCAGAGGTGAACTAGCATCCACGTTTCGCCAATTATGTTAGGTCCCATTTAATAGGTGGTGAGCCTATTGACGAGCGAGCGAACATGGCAACCAGCGTGTCAAATCTAAAGTGTCAAATCTAAGTAATCGTAATGTCAAAAATTTACATTTATTAACTTGGCTACAGGCGCTGTACAGTTTGTAACTTCAGCTTTGATATTTTACAGTTGTTGATTTGTAATTTGTTTTACGTCAAACATGATACAGTTATCGTACAGACTGGGTTTTCCAATGATTAAATAATTAAGGTGATAAATCAGATTTTTTACATTTTTTAACGTTTATTCATCAGGTTTATCATGTAAGCTGAAACTACATAATATTATTATGCAATTTGCCCAAATTGACAATATTACATTTTATGATTATTATTTTTTTAATATATTTATGCCCGCTAAAATAAATTACATATATCTACTATTGATTACAACTGGCGTAATTAAACAGTTATAAAATTGGATTATGTACTTAACAGGTTAAAGAAAGAAAGAGGATTAAGGAAAATTTTATCAAAAAAACACGACCTATCACAAAACTCGATCACAACGCCGAGCCTTCCAGGTAAGTCGGCGAACTCTCTTTGACGTTTCTGTGAATAAATCGATACGCTATCGATAATCTCAAGGTGTCCGGCTGGGGCCTTGATCAACCTTACATTCGGTACTCACTTCGACGGCGGTGCCGGAAGGCCGTCTGCGTCGCCGCACAAAAAAAGATCCGCTTTCGTAACAAAGAGACATCTGTTCGTTCGGGAAAACGGTAAACGTGCTCAGATGGTGCGAACACGTCACGGCGTGTCGTGAAAAATTAAGGACAATCAACTCTATTACTACTCGCGAAGGTTCACGAAATTTTAACTAGCGATACGTCACTACTATGACTCGGCAAGTTTGGGTGGCCAAGGATTTTCGGTGCGCTGTCCAAGTTGCGAGTGCAGGCGGAAAAAATGTTACCAAAAATATTGGTATGCTTAGACATATTATAGAATATAGACCTTATCTATTTAAATAAAATATTTATTTATTTACGTATAACACGTAATTAATTCTTCTTCTTCTCCCTGCCCTGTTCCCAGTCTATCTGGGGTCGGCGCAGTATGTTTCCTCTTTCATTCATATCGGTCAGACGTCATCAAGGCATCCTCGTAATTAATTAGTAAGTATAAATAATAATGGAATTGGTAATTATTAATAATGAATTAAACCAAAAATATACTATCGCTCGTTGAGCGGTTAGTAAATACTGTACCTGCAGTCTTTCGCACTGGGCCAGCGTGATGGGTTATGTTATGATCTATTCTCCCTATATTCTTCCATCCATAGGAAAATGGGGACTAACTAGGTTAACTAGGGCTGTCTAGCGATGATGATGAATATTCTTCATACATACATACATAAATGACGCAATCGAGGAACGCTGCTTCCCATTCATCATCACTGATTTATCCTTAGTCGCCCTGTACGACACCCACGGGAGAGATTTGGGGTGGTGACAATTGTATTCTACTCTGCCGTCATCACACGACCTGAATATTCTGGCATTAGTAAATTTAAAGCCCCAAGCAATATAATTATTATATTTTATTACTTTATGGACTAGTATAATGTAGTTAATTTTTGCCCTGGCAGTCAAAAGCAAGATTCAAAATATTCTTGTTTGAACAGACGCGCGCGTAGGTGATTATCAGAAACGAACGTTTACCCATAACTGATGAATAGCAAATATTACACGGTCGTAACTATTTCATAACTTTGTCGTCATGTTGTGGGTGATTTTCATCATTTAAATATAGCTTGACTAAACATTGCCCGGCAGCGGTCACGGGAACCGAATAATCTGTGACTCATTCTCAGGCAATTGTATGTAAAATCCACGTAAATTCAAGTTTAGACTTGAACGCTATTTGAACATAAGTTACATACACAACTGTATTTGGGGTTATTTGGCAAATACCTCTATGATACAGACATAAAATATGGTATTTAAATCAAGTTGAATTAGACTGCCTGATATTTTGTTTACATACATACATAAATCACGCCTATATCCCCGGGATAGGCAGAGGTGAACTATCACCCACGTCTCGCCAATTATGCTAGGTCCCATGTAATAGGTGGCGAGTCTATTGCCATTTATCGGGCACAAAAGTCGCAGTAAATTTCAACGCTGCTGCCCATTCCTCATCACTGATTTATCCTTAGTCGCCTTGTACGACACCCACGGGACAGATTTGGGGTGGTGACAATTGTATTCTACTCTGCCGTCACCACACGGCTGATATTTTGTTTAGTGATAGAAATATCATCAAACTTAAAATTGTATTACATTTTATTATTTTAAAATAAAATATTTATATTTTTGTCAAGTCTTCAGTTTTATTTTTACTTTTCGTATAATACTAGAAGTTTTGTTTCTTGGATTTTATCAATCTTTATATTTTAATTATTCTGTCTTTTAAATTAATTCTTTTTAGTCATACTTGTAAAATGCACAAATCGTATAGGCGTTGCAGGGTCTGCTGGAACCATTCCGCCTCCGTGTCTATCTCCGGCCTGTCTGGACCAGGGAGCCAACTCTGCACCAAAGACGCAACAACAAGTGTATCGGGATCCAAACTTTTTACCGCCCATATTTGGCCGAACTCCGATACCGGACGATTAGCTACAGTATCTTGTGGGTGGGGGAGTGATTTTTTAAACGAATTATGTGTTGAAAACTTTTATTCGCATGACTGTTATGATGAGTACATATAGTTTTTTTCACCGTTAAGTGGCTCTTTAGGTTTTCGCCTTTTCCGAGGCCCAACAATCGCCTTTAAGCGCGAAGGAACATAAAAGGAGGTGGCGTAAACTATATTCTATTTTGCCGTCACTACGTGGCTGTGTCGTAGTGTTATAATCGTGGATTCAAACGTCTTATGTTTCCTGTGCAGTAATATCCATCTGAACTGTGAGACATCTAAACATCAATGAGTTGGTGACAAATCATGGAAGTTGACTATGCATGTACCAGTTCAGTCTACGTCATAAGCGGCTAGCCCCCCCCCCCCCCCCCTTATGAGATTAGATAAAGAACTAACTAAACTATAACTACACCTTCAGACGTGACGTTTGTATGACATGTCTAAATAAATTAATCTTTCTCAGGAATGTGATGACGATCTGCAAACTTCCTATGCACCGGGGAAGGCCTATTGACGTACGCAGACGCAGGGCAAAAGAATCACGCCTAAACTCGTTATTGCACCGGCATTCGTCACATGCGTACTAGAAAGATGTACTTATGCGTTCGAATTGCTCGTTGGGAAGTACGTGATTATGTTAATCCCAGTGAGTTCTTCACCTTTTACAGCTTAGATGCCTTCAATTGCTGCCGATTTCTTAATGCATAAACTTTTGTTTTACATTCACATAAGTTAACTCTTTTCTTACAAAGATATAAACAAAAATTATATAATAGTTAAAATTTTGACAGAGTTACAAACAAAATTCTTAATCCTATGAGTTGAATTAATTGATTAATGAAAGAATTCCATTTTTCGTTTTATTTTCTTCCTTGAGTGTTTTCGAAGATACGTTAGATCAGAAGATTTAAATAATTAGATCAATTTATTTAGTGGTATGTTGTGGTTAGTTATCTGTCTTTATATTAAGGCAAGTAAATTAAAATTATTAAAACATAAGAAGATAAAACCTAATTAGATGCAAAAAAACAATGTGATGATATTAATGAATACTAAGTACCTTGTACTTAAAAATTTAGTAAATTTCACTCGACGAGAGATTGCTGTTAACTTTTCCATATATTTTATCTTCACAACTGTGTAGTAAGTACATGGTTTTTCTCCACACGATAACTATTTATAGCTTGTTCATTCACAAAAAAATGCAAGCGATGCCAACGTGAGTGTCGGCGCGTGTCTTGGCCGCCTGAAGCCTGTCGGAAATATATGTCAAACAGTGACGTTACGCCCAAAGAATGACGGCCTTTTCGTTTGACCGACCTAAATACGCTACTACAAGGTAGCGACACCTTCTGGTTGTAGTTATGTGACCGGCTGCACGTCTCATTTTGGTTTCTTTACACGAAACTTACCTATAACAACAAGTCAGATTGAAAACCCAAAACTCTCCACCTCAAATATTCCAATTGTCAGTCATAACTTTTAAAGCACAAAGTCAACTAAGACAATTTGACATAATACATAATAATGGGCCGTGTGGTGACGGCAGAGCAGAATACAATTGTCACCACCCCAAATCTCTCCCGTGGGTGTCGTCGTACAAGGCGACTAAGGGTTAAAACAGTGACGAGGAATGAGCAGCAGCGTTCCTCTTATACCACCTAGCAATGCACTGCGACTTTCGTGCTCGATAAATGGCAAAAGGCTCGCCACCTATTAGGTACATGGGACCTAACATAATTGGCGAAACATGGGTGTTAATTCACCTCTGCCTACCCTTTCGGGGATATAGAAGATTTATGTATGCATGTATCTACATAATACATACATGAATTACGCCTATATAAGGGGTAGGCAGAGGTGAACTAGCAACCACGTTTCGCCAATTATGTTAGGTCCCATGTAATAGGTGGCGAGCCTATTGCCATTTATCGGGCACAAAAGTAGCAGTACATTGCTATTGCTAGGTGGTATAAGAGGAACGCTGCTGCCCATTCCTCATCGCTGATTTATCCTTAGTCGCCTTGTACGACACCCACGGGAGAGATTTGGGGTGGTGACAATTGTATTCTACGATGCCGTTACCACACAATCTACATTATAATATTATGGTAATCTGACTAACGGTTGGCTGTACGTCAGATTACGATATGTTTCTGTTTGCTAATTATAATTATATAAAGGATATAAATATAATAAATAGTCTCGTAGACTTTGATCAGACAAGGTCGCCAGTGGATCAACGACCGATAAGGTAGCTGCTTATGGCCTTTGTTTTTAGAAGCATGTTGGTTGCCGAACTTTGGATTGAAATATTTTTATCGCAAAAAAGTCTATATTCATTTTTCGGCATAAGCTAACTTGCAACTTTTTAACACAATGGAACATCAAATCAAACAAAACAAATAAATCGTAACACAAAAGTTCGGCAATTTTAAGTAAGAGGAGTAGTAAGTGACCCGATTTCCCCCGTGCTTCGCAAGGCACGCTGAGCCATTGGTCCTGCCTGCATCTGCATTTAAAACCCACCAATCCGCTTTGGGCCAGCGAGGTGGGTTGTGGCCCTATCTCCCTATATTCTTCCATCCTTAGGGAAGGCCCGTGCCCCAGCAGTGGGGACATTAAAAAGGGCTGGTGATGATGATGATGAAGTAATTGTCAACACGTAATAACATGACGTCGATGAATCTCAGTATATTCGTAGGTAGGTTCTTTATGAGTACCGCTGCATGCAGCCCATCTAATCGCCGTCTTACTTATAGTCGTCTTGTACAACACCCACGGGAGAGATTGGGGGTGGTGACAATTGTATTCTTGCTCTACCGTCACTACGAATAAGTAATTACACAATTACATTTAAATTAAAATTATTCACTATATTTTAACGATTATAACTTTTAACTATTGTTGCTACCCGGGAATAAGGTAGACAAGTGATAACACTCGGCTCGATCACGTAAGACATTACTCGATATTGAAAAACATGTTTACAACAATAGTCGCACGTGTAAAGTTACGATAGTAAGTAAGATCAATTTATAATAATCCAAACAAAACATTCTATGAGAATACCATGTCTTCATATTATAATATACCGAAATATTTGATGGTTGAATACAAGAAGAATGCAATTGTCACCACCCTACACCTGTCCCGCGGGTGTCGTACAAGGCGACTAAGGGTAAAGGCAGCGACGAGTAATGGGTAGCCGCTTTTCTCTTATACAACCTAGTATCATTGCAGCCGTGCTAACTTAATTCAAATTCCACTTTGGCAATTGGAGCAATATCCATCCCTTATTGGTCCCCGAAGGGGTAGGCAGAGGCGAATCAACACCCACTCTTCGCCCATCACCTTCACCTCGCTCAGGTGGCGAGCCTATTGCCATCTATCGGGCACGCAAGTGGCATGTAAATCGCAGTATATTGCTAAGTGGTATAAGATGAACGCTGCTGCCCACCACTCGTCGCTGTCCTTACCCTTAGTTGCCTTGTTCGACACCCGCGGAAGAGATGGGGGTTGTGACAATTGTATCTGCTCTGCCGACTACACGACAGAGCATGGATGCCTTCCCTATGGATGGAAGAATATAGGGATAATGGGCCTTAACCCACCACGCTGCCCGTACCAACGGCTTAACGTTCCTTGCGAAGCACAGAAGAACTCAAGATAATTATTTATTTATCATGGATCCAATGACTGCCTTTATTAGCGAACATTGCTTAGTTTACGCAATCGCAGGCCGTTAAGCCAGTGCGCTATCGTTCCCCTATAATGTTCAAAAATCAAATAAATAATATAATTCAGTTTAAAATTTAAACTGTATTTTAATTTAACCGCTAAAAGCTTTCAACTCGAGCTGTGTTATGGTGTGAAAATTAGAATCAATGTGCTGAAGAGTGATTATGCCCGGTGACGTCACCGACGTGCTATGACGTGCCGGTGGCCCCGTTCTCAGAACAAAGTTCCTATGTGAGTTTTCACGCCGACTTCAGTAATAGTTTAACGAGTTAGCATGAAAGTTAACTTAATTAATCATTAGGCAGGCCATGCGAGCGGTTACCCCGAAACATTTAAAACAGTTAACCTCGTTAGTTAGTGGGTAACTGGAGTTCTCTTGTTCTTGTAATTTTTCTTTCAGTTAGCATGAAGTTTTAGACTTACACATCGACTACTGTAAACGAGCTTATTATTACTGCTAATAAATTTTACGAAACGTGTCCACTTCGCAGAACTTTGTGGAAATGTGGGTAATACATTATGGCACTGCCTTGCCCCCCGGTGGGAGGTGGCTTATCATATCAATCTATATTGTTTTGTTACTGATTTTTTATTTTATTTATCTAGTACCATTATTCTCTAGTTTCGTTGCACTGTATTGATCTTACTGGTTTTTCACTGGTTAACTGGTAGAGAATGCTGTATAGCGTTAAGTTCGCCAGTAGTATATTTTATGCAATAATGCTAAAATAGTTAAATAAATAAATCTATGTTCGTAATACTTAAGATTTGACGACATTAGGACTCCTTCTGGGCGAGCTTACATACATACTTACATGCACAAATCACGCCCACATCCCCGAAGGGGTAGGTCGAGGTCAATCAACACCCACGTTTCGCCAATCAGACTTGGTCCCATGTAATAGGTGGCGAGCCTATTTCCATTTATCGGGCACGGAAAGTAGGCGAGCTTATTCTCTTCATAAGCAGTGTCATAATAAGCCACTCCATTATAGTTTTCACTCCACAGAGAACTTTTATAAGCTTTCTACAGGGTTAGGTAGAAAGCTTCTAAAAATTCTTTATGTGTGTCAATTTTGCTGTAAATACTTCGTCAAGATGAGATGAGTGTGTGAATGTGGAGGGGTGGAGAAGAAGAGGAAGACCGCAGAAGAGATAGGTGGATTGCGTTAGAAATGTTATGAATGTGAATGTAGTGAATGGATGGAACCAAATGAAAGGGCAATGGATTCTGCGAAAAATGTTTAAAATCTGAATGCAGCAAAGGGACGAAACGGGATAAGAGTCGACGACTTTGTCAAGAGTCTTGAGATGTTTGCCAATGTACAATTTCATAATTATAATACTGTAATGGACTCAAGTTCTTCCTTGGTGATAAGATAAAGTCGCAGGCGTGTCTCAACTTGTAGTAGCAGTATCATATCAATGTCAACTTGCAATACGAAGTATGCCAATATCACCTCCGCCCCTCGATATATAATACTTAGCTATCAATCACTCAATAGCAATTAAATAAATGTAACGTTTTTATTTTTTAAATTTTCCTCTTTATTGCGTAAGCTTAGTAGACATAACAAATGCATATTTTCATTTTGAAATGCACATTAAGGGCAACGTGGAAGTTTGAGCTATGCCCGAATTATTTACGATTCAGCTCGCGCATGCAATATAGAGGAGCCCGATATCGTAGTGGTTTGCGCACACGGGCTTCGATTGCGTAAACTAAGCAATGTTTGTTATGGCCGGTCATTGGTTTGTCCGGTGACATATATCCTAACGGATGACCCCGGGTGGCTGCCATAGTGTGCTTTAGCTGGATGCCTGGAGGGAATTTAGTGGGTAGTGGGGGAACGCCTCTATCCCGAGCCTTACATGCCTCTGTAGTTGCACCGTACTACAGAGAAGATGCGTAAAGACTGCATTTGACATTCTTTGGATGGGGGGTGACCAAAAATGTATTATCTCGTGTTCCTCTGTGCATTGGAAGACACGTTAAGCCGTTGATCCCAGCCGCGTCTGCAGTCGTGAATACCTACCAATCCACACTGGGCCAGCGTGGTGGATTATGGCCTGCGGAAAAATAATTCAACCATATAATTTGATTTTTCCTCTCTGCTAGAAGCTATTAAAATTACGTTTATGATAGAGATTTTCGTCGACGTTATCTAAATACATACTACGATTCACTGAATGTCAATTAGTGCGTAAGTAATAATTGGTTGCAGATAAATTGCTGCAAATGGCTTATTTAGTATTGTTGGTGGTGTTGCTGGTGACATTAAATGCTGATGATAATTTTGATAGTAATAGCGCATAAAAGTTCTTAAAAAAACGACCTCAAAGTGAGTGTTTTAGAAGACTGGCTAAACAACAGCGCCGGAATAATGTTTTCTTACTTACATCATGTCTAGATCTTTAAACAATAAACAAATACTCTTGATTCTTGTTTAATTTTATTCATAATAAGCTCCTCATTGTCCATTGTTGTATTCTCGCACTCTACGGTTGAACTGTCAAAGATTGTTCGGTTATATTTCAGTTAGCTGATCACGAGGACATCACGGTGTGTAGTCGTTAGGCTAGGTCAAGTAAGTTATCTAGCGTCGTGGGAGGTCAGTGTATTTGGTTGGCTCGCCGTCACAAGATCCGCTTTTATAAGGCTTTAGTTACAGAGGTTCAGTAGACGGATAGAGGAAAGTGACCTAATAATACCTATACCTAATGCCCTAATACTGCATAATGGCTCAGTGGGCAATCATTCTCAAAATTTATTTAAACCCAGCACGTACTTATGAGGAATCTGATAGAAATGTATATGTATTAATATTTTGATATTTTGTTTTTAACACTGTGTAGGTAAATTTTAGAAAAATAGGTCAGAAAAATTGCGAAAAACGTTTGTCTTGATGCGGCAATCGAACCCGCATCGACAATACTCTTGCCGCCTATTACATGGGACCTAACTTAATTGACGAAACGTGGCTGTTAACACACCTCTGCTTACCCTTTCGGGGGCTTGATTTATGTATGTATGTTTTTTTAAGATGGTGTTGTATTGCTAAACTTTACCTGTCAGCTATCAAAAAGATGGTATTACGTACATGAGGTACTTGAGATGTTTTATCATGTTTCTGAAAAAGTAACCGCAACGGGGTTTCAGTTGTGTTTTGAGTCATAGTTCCGCTGGGGAAAATTTCATGACGTCATCAAAATACTTAATAGAAAAATTCTTATAGAATTTAAAGGAATATATAAAAAATATATTATTAAATAAAACAATAATACCTATATTATGTGCAATATAAATATCATCATTTTCAAGGGAATCGCAAAAGGACGAGGTTAATTTCTAGTTTAGAATACAAAAAATGCGTAGAACTATTGATCAAAGTAAAAGTAAGTATAAGCTTTAATTTAAAGTATAAGCTTTAATTTAAACCTTCATCAAAAAGTAAAAAAAAAATTAAGAATAGACCAGCATTCAATTTATTCCAAAATTTTACACACCTCTTTCGTTCATATACTGTACCTTATTGCGTCATAGAAAAACACTACCGTGATAGAAACCTTACGTGAAAAGCGTCACCACCATTTACGAAAGGAAAATGACGCCACTATGGTGCTTTCCAGTATCTAACCCAACATAACAAGAACTTGCAAAGGGCCCGCATGGTTTATGGAAAAACCGAAGAGTAAGGAAAGTTTTGCCATCAATCCGTGAAGCCATAGCTCTATGCTAATCAAAGGGTTACGTTACGTACAACTTGATCCATTTAGATTAAATCTTAGAAAGGATTGATAAATTTTCCGATCTCGCTTAATTAACGGGGTTTTTACTAAATACAAACTCAGGCAGCAAAAATAAGAGTACTAAACATTTTTCGAAAATTTACATAGAGTTGAGACATACACACCTATTACATGGGACCTAGCATAATTGGCGAAGCGTGGGTGCTAGTTCACCTCTGCCTACCCCTTATATAGGCGTGATTCATGTATGTATTATGTAGATACATACATACATAAATCTTCTATATCCCCGAAATTAACACCCATGTTTCGCCAATTATGTTAGGTCCCATGTACCTAATAGGTGGCGAGCCTTTTGCCATTTATCGAGCACGAAAGTCGCAGTGCCTACCCCTTCGGGGATATAGGCGTGAATTATGTATGTATATATGTATGTACATAGAGTTGGGGAGTTGACACTATGTCTTCTGGTTAGATTCCCGGCGAAGGACATAATTTTCGATGCATTTTTGGAGCTTCTCTTCAACCTAAAATTAGATTCAAACTTTAACATTGGTCATAATCAGATTTATTAGTTCTAGAGGAAACATCTTATTTTTTCTGTACCTAAATATTATTGAGTATGTTGATTTCTGATTAACATAAATTTAAATTTAATGCTTGGCCAGGTAATGTTGTTTAGTCTATGATTTTTTCTCCCACTTTTCACTTAAAAATATTTAAGAACTGCGCACAAAACCCCCAAAATAGGGGTTCATCCGGCCGCCTGACTTCATCCGGTCACCTGACATCATCCAACCACCGACAACCTACGTGAGCTAGGTAACGAGACAGCGTGTGATAACCTGACATGCGGTTATCTGTACCAAAACGTCTCCGCTAGTCGGCTGTTATGAAGTTCACAGGGTTATAAAAATAGAAATATTTTTCTAAGATAAAAATTTCGTTGACCTACATAATACGGATATTGATATCAACATTCACAATTTTACTTAATATTGGCGAAAAATGAAAACCATTTCTCAAGATGAGTTTGAATGTTTTACTTGTGAAAAATGTGACCAACCCGTACTAGGCCACCGTGGTGGGTTACGGCCCATTGTCTTTATATTTTTCCATTCATAGGAAAAGCCTGTAGTCTAGCAGTGGGAACATAAAAAATAATGATTTCATCATCATCATCAGCCCAGTAATGTCCCCACTGCTGGGACACAGGCCTTCCCTATGGATGGAAAAATATAGGGAGATTGGGCCATAACCCACTACGCTGACCCAGTGCGAGTTGGTGGGTGTTAACGACTGCAGGTGCAGCCGGGACCAACGGCTTTACGTGCCTTCCGAAGCATGGAGAAACTCGAGATAATAAATTTTTGATCACTCATCCAATGACCGGCCCTAGTGAACATTGCTTAGTATACGCAATCGCAAGCCAAGCGCACTATGCCACTGCGCTGTCGAGCTCCTAAAAAAAGGATGTAACTCAAATGAATTCATTTACATAATCGAATTGGAAAATGTGTGTATTTTTATATTAACTGTTCTCTTGCTTAGTGACCTATAAAGTTAACTATGAAAATAGTACTCAGTTTTGGATCAGATTAACTTTAATCTTCAATTAGATTAAAAAAACTACCGCATCACGCTTGATAATACATAATTATTGATAGCGATTAGCCACTTTCCGGGCACATGCCACAGCTGTGACCGTAGTAAATGACGTCACTGAGAGAAAAAGAGAATTGATTCATAAGTTGCCGACCTTATTGCTAGGTTGCGAAATCATTTGCGAAATTGTATACACTAGAAAGTCTTTTAATTACACATTTATACAATAACAAGAAAAGTAGCAAAAAATCAGTAGCCAATTATAATAATAAATAAAATATTAAATAAGAACGTGCAATAATTTTAAAATTTTCTAAATTTTACAAATTAATATAGGTCAGAAAAAGTTCCCAAAATTATAGTCTTCAAGCGGGAAACGAAACTGCGTCCTCCGCAATCTGGGCCGCTGCCTATACCACTCGGTTCAACTTGTTCTGACCTGTTTCTTTTCAATATTTTCTTTATCATATTAATGTTCGACTAAAAATAAAAACAACAATTTCTATCTTTTGTTTCATTAATAATTAATTATAACTTTTAAAGCATTTTTCTTTTATTTTCTTTTTTGCAACGCAAAGAGGTCTCTTTACTATACAGGCTAGCCTAAAAAACGTATATTTTTTTTTTTAAATTGATTTAATTAGATTAACTTTTTTCCGTGAAGGGCCGAGCGCGTGCCGCCTCTTACTCGTCAAGCACGAGCCTTCCCGTTACGCTACCGCTACGTCACCATGACGCAACAGCCACGCCTGTGCCACACGTGCTCTTTTAAACTGTGGCTCACCACGGCTCAACCACAAACCGAGAGACCGCCAAAGAGCGACCACGTACGGTGACAGTTCGGTGCTCCGATAAAACTAGTGACGAGTGTTTTATTTATTTTTTTCTGAGTGAACCGAAAAGTTTTGAACGTTACAATGTCTAAGTGGCTAGTGTTTGCTGTCGTTATAGTGATTGTGGATGCCGCGCATAAACACCACCCCAAGTTCCCTAAGGGGGCGGAGGATTACGACGCGCCGGTTATAAGAAAAGGTGAATTAAAAAAAATATTGCACTATATTAAAAACAACATTACAGATCATGCGGAGTTTGCAGTCACTAGTTAATACTTGGACTTTTATTTGGAGAAAAGTTGTGAAAGTTTTCATAACTTCGAGATAAGAAAAATATTATTCCCTGTGATTTGATTTTTAGTGGAACATTACAATTATAAATGACAGAAAAAATATTACGAAGGAAATAAAGTCAGAAAAGTTATTTTCCTTGATGCGGAAAAATAATTCCCGCTTGATTTTCCCGCATTAGGTAAAATTTTTTCTGACTTTATTTTCTTCGCAATCTCATTCCTTATTAGGGTTTTTAACTTAAAGTTTTTCCGTGAAATTAGATCAATAAATTTGTTTTTGGTTTCGCCCCCAGTTGCGTGCAGTAGTGAAAATGAAAATTTGAGGAACGAAATCATTGAGAAGTCAAGATGCGGACCTCCCAAAGAAGTGTTTGTACACTTAGAGCCGCAGGCCGCGCATGAGCAGGTAAATAAAACCTTTGAAATTATTAATACAATTATAATGAATCCCTAAATAATTAAGAAGTCATTAACAAGTGTAAGGTTTAAATATTTAGGAGTTTAATAGATTTCATAAAATGTATCAAAAACAAATTAGATCAGTTAGTTAATTGAGGCAGTTATCTTTATTTACAATAATGATTATGCATCAATAGGGCATAAATGATTTTAGAAACATTCTAATTGACTATAGCACAATTATAATTATCGAGTGACCTCACAGCGGCCGAATGTATCACAATTATCGTCACCCGTCTGTGCATATTAGCTAATTAACCAACCATTGGTTCATCGAACTATTTCGCAATATTAAAAAGAAATGTATGAGCTCATTTTATCACTTTCATAAGTTTCATCTTCACGGTAATCAATCAAGACAGACTACCTTAAAGTCCGATGTAAAGTGAATTGAATGAAATTATTTATTGTGCCATGTAGTGATGACAGGGCGCAATACAACTATCACCAACCCCCTTCTAACCCGCGTGTGTCGTACAAGGCTAAGAGTAAAAACGGCGATGAGTAGCAATATACTGCCAATATATATGTGCCCGTTAGATGGCAATAGGCCCGCCCCTATTACATGGGACCTTACATGATTGACGAAACGTGGGCGTTAATTTATCCTACTATCTGCCCCTCCTAGGATAAATACGCGTGATGCAACTAAGCAACGCCACAAATGCAAATTCCACAGGTGTGCTTAAATGAATTCGTTAGTCTGATTTAATTTTGGGTTAGCTGTCACATTAGTTATGATTATGATATATTGAAGTACAACATATATCAGAAATAGCGCACACCCTGAATACTACCCAAGCTAACATAGTCATATAAATACTATGGTTATTATTATTTAACCGTCAGTTTTTGAACAACTGTCAAAAACTGTCGGTTATCTTTTAATCGCTTGTTTTACATGTCGGTGAACTCAAGCTTATGTTAGCGTGGATACTGTTCAGGGTGTGGATTACTTCTTTTACATGTTGCATATCCGCGTGTGGTCATTAAGTTCGCGTGAGAACCCGCGCTGCGAACGGTGGCTGACGTGACTGTGTTTCCCCAGGTGAGCCCTGGCGCGGTGTGGGTCAAGCGCTGCGTCGGCCTCTGCGATTACGAGACCTTCGGCTCCAAGTGCATGCCCACCAAGACTGTCATCAAGCACATACCTGTGAGTAGCATTACTTTCTCCTTCGAGCCACCCTTTCAAATTGAAATGTTTCTAAGATACATAAGACGACATCTCATCTTATGCTTCTTATATTTCATCGATCTAAGATCCTATCAGAATAATGTTTCTAAGATTTTATCGATCAAGATCTCATCAGAATAAAAACAAATATTCCTAAGATTCAGAATAAAATTCAAAGTTTCTAAGATTACATCGGTCTAAGGTCTTACCAGAATAAGATGTTTCTAAGATTCAAAATAAACTAAAGAATCTAATATTTCATCAATCTAAGATCTCATCCGGCTACGACTTTCTCCAAGTTTATTTTACATTCTTGCTTGTTTCCTTGCTTATAATTATCACACCACACAGTCATTGCATCACTTATCTTCTCCTAATTACACAAGCAATGCTAATAAAGAATCCAAAGAGTGTTTTATAAAAGTATCTTTCCAGAAATTTAATAAAGTAACCTACCTATTGTCTTTTCACTAAGTTTTTGTGTAGTTGCTTAGTAATTTTAGATGGTATTGAGATACTTCAGTCATATTTATGTTTATATTTAATCAGAATTTATAATAGGGAGATGTAAAACACCTGCCCTTATCTCCGATGTATTTGCTCAGCCAATCAGCACTAAAAGGACACGCTTTATCTGTTTATCTGCCAATTCAACTGGTCCTTGACACAGATTCTTGTTCGACGTTGCTTTGCGTTTAATGTCTTGACTTAGACACAGGTTAAGAAAATTAATGACACGTACTACCTTCCGGTCGCTACTTTGAATACGTTATCCTTAGACAATTTTTAATTATTATTATGTATAGCATATTCTATGTGCATTATGAATATCGTACAAATCACAAAACAAACATAATAAGGCTTTCCCCTTTATAATATTAGTCATAACTACTTAACATTTTATTTTATGTATGTTACATCGTATTAGGGATTGATTACTGATGATAAATGTATTGTGTAGTAAATAAAAATAAATGTTTTTGTCAACAGATACGAATATACAACGTGAAAACAGACAAGGAGACTTGTTCCACGTACCCCGTGGTAGAGCACGTGAGCTGCGGTTGCTGCTCCGCCTCGCGGGAGGACTGCGGCCCGAACCAAGTGTTCAACCCTCGTAAGTGCATCTGCCAATGTCGCAACACTGAAGAGAAACGCAGATGCCGCCTCAAGGTTCGTAGATGATGGATGTCACCACTAACGTAGGTGTGGCACACGCATGCCTCTTGTACCTATCATGAGCGTCAGCACCTTTGTCTTTTTCTTTCGCTGTTTTAACACTCGCTTCTTTTCCACATGTTATGTTTATCGTTTCAAACTCTCCTCCGTCACCGTGTGTAACTGTCCAAGTATGCAGGGAATCAGAAAAGACAATATTAGCTTTATGTATCGACGCCAAACGGATACCATTAGTCACGTGTGGAGCGACGCTTAGTTTGGTGTTTGCATCGGTGCTGTATTGACATCCATTATCTTCAGACCTTGTGCTTTTACGGTGTGCTTGCGGTGGAGCCACTGTGTGAATGACTTTGTTTGCATGGCCGTTTAGTACTCGTTTCTCTCCTTTACGAAATTTAGGGCAAATTAGCAAGGTTGGTCTTTCATTGTTACAGCGGAACCAGAATATGAGGTGGATCCGATCTAAGTGCGCCTGCGAGCGTCGCAGGAGAATAAAGTGAGCCAAGCTGCACATCCGTTGGCTTACAAGCACGAAACTCTTGGGAATAATCTCAAGCAAGTATACAACGAAGACAGAAGCGCAAAGAGAGAAACAATGAGTGTTGTGAACTATAGACTTTACTCTCTTAGGTATAAAGCTGACTGACTCAAGTGTCTTATAGTCTTAAGTTGTATTAAATAAATCGGATCAGTATTACGTTAGAGTATGTTAGGTTTAGAATATTTAATTTAACTTCGCGTGTAAGGAATATTGGGGGCCAAAAGGTGCTGTGAGTGATAAGATTGCTGTTGTTTAGTAACTTTTTGGTGTATAAATGATTAGTTTGCGCTCGTTGGTCTCACAAAGATGAGTTTGGAAATAAATAATGATCACTGTTTCAATTTAGGTATAGCTGATAAACTTAAGTTTTGACGATGCACTTTTCCAATGTCATTTTTGGAGTGACCAAGCAAAGCTCGCTCTTGAATCGTATTCTTTAAAGTAATTAATATCAATTAGCTTAGTATTTATTCTAGGAACCTAAGTGACCCTAAGGATTGACATCGCTGTTCAGTATTTTTAATAATAATATACTTAATACCTATAGGTATACTAGCGTGAATTGATATTTACGCAATTCCTAAAATGTGATATAGGTTGTTATTCCATTTTGAATAATTATTAAGTGTCTAACTAGATGAATTATTGTAGATAAGTATTTGCTACTAGTCAAGTAAATTATTTAAATTATTTCGCTTGTTTTGGTATGAATTGTCTGCTCTCTGGATCGTAGTGGGATTTCTTGTTTCATATTGTTGGCATCACGCCTCAGGTTGTTATGAAGAAAGCAAATCTAAGATCATGTACTTAGTATTTATTGATTTAGATAATTTTTCAACTATGCGACCTAGTCCACGCTTGTGCCAAAGGCACCGAATCTCATAGGTACCGAATATGTTTCCTACTTTGCTTAATTTACTGTACTTACTATATTTTGAGCTTTAAGTGATTTGATCACGTATTTAATTTAGAATGTAATTATTTCGCTGCTTATGTTTCATATGGCAACGTATGACGTACACTGAACAATAAAATTTGTACTTAATTTTTTACAATAGACTTTCATTCCATCGAAACACTCCAGAAATTCATTGTTACCTAAACAATATTATTGCCACCCTCATAAATAACGCCTATATGTCTCCGAAGGGATAGGCAAAAGTGTATAACACCCGAATTTCGCCAACTTATTATTATAAGTCCCATGAAATAGGAGCGAGGCGCGAGCCTATTGCCAAATACCTGTCACATAAATCACAGTACATTGCTAAGTGATACTATAGGGACTGACCATTCATCATCGAGGAGCTCGCTAGCGCAGTGGTATAGCGCGCTTGGCCTGCGATTGCGTGAACTAAGCAATATCGCTAAGGCCGGTCATTGGACGGGTGACCAAAAATGTGACCCTTATTTGTCACGACACCCGCGGGAGTAATTTGGGGTGGTGACAACTGTATTCTGCTCTGTAGTCGCCACATGGCCTTAAAGGACCATTACTATTTAAATTTAAATATAAATGAAAGTATCTAGACGGTTTATAGAGTATAATTGAGCATAGTTTGGCCTTAATTTTCGTGACCTAAACCTAAATACAAAGTAGTTCCAAATTAAAGTAGTTCTAATATTATGATTTTTATTTGAACATTATATAAATATAGATAGGTATATATGCATCTGCTTGCAGAGGATGCGGGTTCAATTTCCGCATCAAGAATATAATTCACAATTTTTTCTAATTTATTATAAATGTTAGAAAAACTATTACAAAGAAAATTGTGATTCAAAAATCAATGTTTACAACTTTTTCTATCCACAATTTTCATTTGAACCAGTAACAACGATGATTGGAGGTAATTACATTCTCCAAACCTACTACCATTGACAGCCGATGAACAATCGACAGGTATCAACTTGTTGCGCAACCTAATGACCGAATCATCAATTTACACGTTTATTACGTAGTTGGAGTACTGTTTTAAGCTAATACAACATGTTTACTGTGGTAATGGTTTGTGCCCAACAAAAACCAGCAGCATGCGTGTGTAAATATTAGCTTTTTCTCAGGATGACAATGCGATTAAGTATGTTAAGGATGTGGCGTCACTGTTTAGAAAAAAATATAAAGAAGAAGGTTTAATTTTACACGTTAGATTTATTGTAGACTACTGTCATGTGGTCATTGGGGGATATAAGCCTTTTTATTAGAAATTGCTACAAAAGTTTAGCCGTTTTAAAATTTAGTACGATCTGGTGAAGGGCGCGGGAAGCCGCTGGATGCGGGCAACGCAGGGCAGATCGGCTTGGAGATCCTTAGAGGAGGCCTATGCCCAGCAGTGGGTGTCTCTCGGCTGACTAACTGACACATTTATTGAAAATCTAATCTAAGATATTTTTGGTCAGCTTATTCTGATAATGTTACTTATGGTACGCTTATCACTAAGTACTTGACCTAGGAAATGTTAAAGTGTAAATAAACTAACAAGTTTTCCTGGAAATGCACAACGAGATCTATTTAATTCGACTCGGGGTTAACCCGATTATAGGCGCACAGTTTATTAATGTAATTTCTGTAATTAACATTTACTATATTTAATTGTTTTTCTATTGAAGTTTTTAGCTGGCTTTTCTTTTATTACTTCAGGGAACTCGACAAAACTATATTATTTCTCCAATATTCAAAATAAATAGAAATTTTGACCATCTAACGGCGGGTCCCAATATTCTATTTACAGTTAAAAGTAAGCATACTAAAGTTTAGTTTCCTGGATTTTTTTGTTATATTACGATAAATAACAGTAGTTGCTAAGCAACTAACCTGTAGTCTACGTCTATCTTCAACTGCTGAAAGAATATTCGGATTCGGATAGTTAATGTGTGATAGATAGTGTGAGTAAGAAGAAAGTTCATACAAAAAAAATTGTAGTTAGAAAAAGTTCGTAAATTATACTAAGTCGTAGATGCCGGAAGGAAGTAGGTGTGGTGTAACCGGCCTTTTTATTACGTTCTCGAGGATCTCACCGGCGCAGTGGCCAGTCTGCATTTGCGTAAACTATGACGTTACGTCATTAGATGGATGGTCAATTAATTAATTACGTTACAGTTTATATCTTATTTTACTTTCTTCCGTGCTTCGGAAGGCACGTTAAGCCATTGAAAGTGCTGGTTCTCTTGATGACAATAAAATCAGACATAAAAACAAACGGGTGTTAGAATTAATCGCCCTTAGCGCTGTTTCAGTCAATTATAGTAACACATTATTACCCAAACACCCTAAGCGGCAACATGGCCGCACTATAAAAGGGAAATAACCTACAAACCTGTACCTAATCATAACATTAAACCAAACACAATAACCACAAACATAATACATAATTTCCACAGAGGAGAGACACCTCGTTGCGGAAGTCATAAGTACGGAAAACCCATTGATGTGCTGTTAATTCGATCTGCTTGCATAATATTCAACTTTAAGCAAGGTTTGTTAGAGGCTTCTTTTGCATGTCAATTGTTGGCCTTCATTTGTCATCGAGTGTATTATTTTTAATTACCTTGGGGCATAAAGCGGTGATTTTGTCATGTGTCATTGATTTCATTTATACGATACGTTTAGTATGCATGTGTATAAATAGATTCCATTTATTTATACACATACACACAAAAAATAATTATGTTGCCAATTAGGTTAGGTCCCATGTAATAGGCGGCGAGCCTATTTCCATTTATCGGGCACGGATATCGCAGTACATTGCTAGGTGGCATAAGAGGAACGCTGCTGCCATTTGGAGTAGTGACAATTGTATTTTGCTCTGCCGTCACCACACGAAATGTTAATTACAGAAATTACACTAATCAATCTACCTACAGGGGATTTTTACAAATTATGCATAAAGCAGACTGTACTGCTCCAATAACAAATCGATCTTAACGGTAACACATCCTAATGCAATTAAGACGTTAAACCCCACTTTTTACAGCTTGCCAACCAACGGTCAACACAAAAAGACGCCAATGGCTTTATCATGAGCACATCTCTCGACCGGGAAGCAAACCCGGATCCCCCCGGTGCGAACTCTTCCAAACAGTCCCATTTACATTATGTTTCGGACAAAAAACTCGTGAATCATTCCTAATAGAGCTGATTCGGTCAGGCGATTGGCAGGCTCCGACGCGTTGCGCACGCGACTCTAATTATATGTCTATCATAATATGTTTGACAATAAGGCTGTGCCAGTATTTTTAGCAATGACACAACTAATTCTTCGTCGTATAAATAGATTTACTGTTAGATGGATATTTTATAAGCAATTTTTATTTCTGATTTTATTTTTATTTCAAAATTAAATATTTAGAAACAAATTCGCAAAGAAATTTGTGGTTGGAAAAGTTCGAAAAATATAGTCTTGATGCGGGAATCGAACCCGCGTCCTCCGCATTCAGATGCCTACACCACCCGCCGGGTTGGTTGGCCATTATTTTTCGATCTTATTCTAACCACAAATTCTTATGTGATCATTTTAATTTATTTTTCTTCTACTTCCTATCGCTGTCAATATCCTATCCTATACTATCAAAGGTCGCGGGAAGCCGCTGGAAGCGGGCAGCGCAGGACCGATCGGTTTGGAAGTCCTTGGGGGAGGCCTATGCCCAACGGTGGGCGTCTCTCGGCTGACTGGCTTAATTCTTCTTCCTGGCCTGTTCTATGATTATCTGGGGTCTGCGCAGTTTCCTCTTCTATTAATATCGGCCAGACGTCATCAAGCCATCCGCTCCCCACCAACAATATCATGCCTAATGTTAAGCAAACGGCCAACTGTAAAACTTTGAGTAATATGGATTGGATCCCAAATACAGAGAGTATTTGGGATCCAATTCATATTACTGTTCCATATTCATTCTATCATTCATACATAGATAAATAACGCCATACATAAATACATACATAAATAAATCAAGTAAGGTCATATATCGGATACTTAATCGCAATAAAAATTGCTAGGTGGTATAAAAGGGCTTTGCCCCATTACTCATCGCTGTCTTTAACCATAGTCGCCTTGTACGACCAACGGGAAAGATGGGGGTGGTGACAATTGTGTTCTGCTCTGCCGTCACTACACGGCCATACATCCATTCATCAATTTTAAAGAGAGCTTGATGACGCAGGACCCTCAATCCACATGAATAACAGATATGCTTTAGATTAGAGATATGCCTTTTATCACAATGTTCTTATCAGTTAAGATACTGATTAAATATCAATTTTACATTGATGTAAGGAGAAGATGTTATCTTTAAGTCATAACAAATAACAATATTTATACAAATGTCATAATATTTTTAATGAAATAATTATATATCTTTCATCATCATCATCATCATCATTCAGCCGAGAGACGCCCACTGTTGGGCATAGGCCTCCCCCAAGGATCTCCAAACCGGTCGGTCCTGCGCTGCCCGCATCCAACGGCTTCCCGCGACCTTCACCAGATCGTCGGTCCACCTTGTGGGGGGCCTTCCAACGCTGCGTCTCCCGGTTCGTGGCCGCCATTCGAGGACCTTTCCGCCCCAACGGCCGTCAGTCCTCCTCGCAATGTGCCCTGCCCACTGCCACTTAAGGTCCGCAATTCTTCGGGCTATATCGGTGACCTTAGTTCTCCTGCGGATCTCATCATTTCTGATATGATCACGCAGGGAAACACCGAACATAGCCCTCTCCATTGCCCTTTGGGTGACTTTGAGTCTTCTTATAAGGCCCATTGTAAGCGGCCACGTTTCGGTGCCGTAAGTCATCACTGGCAACACACACGCATTGAAGACCTTTGTCTTTAAACACTGCGGTAGATGGGCCGAGAATATACCGCGTAGCTTCCCGAACGCTGCCCAGCCGAGTTGGATCCGTCGATTGACCTCTTTTTGGAAGTTGGACTTACCAAGTTGGACTTTTTGTCCCAGGTAAATATAATCGTCAACAACTTCCAGTGTAGAGTTCCCAACCTGTACAGTAGTGGGTACGACATGGGAGTTTGACATGATTTTTGTCTTATCCATGTTCATTTTAAGACCCACTTGTTGGGAGACTCTACTTAGATCATCGAGCATTGTGCTCAAGTCTTCCAGGGTCTCAGCCATGACTACGATATCATCAGCAAAGCGAAGGTGAGTCATGTACTCGCCGTTTATATTGATGCCTAATCCTCTCCAGTCCAGAAGTTTAAACGCGTCCTCCAACGCGGCGGTGAACAGTTTCGGCGATATTACATCGCCCTGCCTCACACCCCGCTGGAGCTGTATGGGTTTAGAGTTCTGATCCTGAAGGCGGACTGACATAGTGGCGTTTTCGTACAGTGACTTCAACACTTGGATGTACCGATAGTCTATTCGGCACCTCTGGAGTGATTGGAGCACGGCCCAGTTCTCGACAGAATCGAAGGCTTTCTCATAGTCCACAAACGCTAAGCATAATGGCAGATTATACTCTTCGGTCTTCTGTATAACCTGCCGCAACGTATGTATGTGGTCTATGGTACTAAAGCCTTTTCGGAATCCGGCTTGTTCGGGGGGCTGGAAGTCGTCAAACCTGCGTCCGAGACGGTTCGTAATAACCCTCGAGAACAACTTATAAACGTGACTAAGGAGGGTGATGGGTCTATAGTTCTTCAATTGGGTTCTATCGCCCTTTTTGAAGAACAGTCTCACCACGCCCCCGTGCCATGCCTTTGGCGTTTTTCCCTCGAGTATAACGGTGTTGAATAGCCTCTGAAGAGCTCTCAGGACGGTTCGTCCACCTGCTTTCAGAAGCTCCGCTGTAACACCGTCATCACCCGGCGCCTTGTTGTTCTTAAGCTGTTTGAGGGCCACACTAATCTCGTACAGGCTGACGTCCGGGATATCTTCGGTATAGTGTCGAGTTAACTTGGCTCTTGGGTCAGTGGCCTGAGAGACAGGTGTGTGTGATGTCGCGTAAAGCTGTCCATAGAAATTCTCAATCTCAGCCAAAAGCTCAGGCCGGGACGTAACGATTCTGCCGTCGTCTGTCTTCAGCTTGGTCAGCAAGCTCTCTCCAAGTACTCCTTACGGTGGGTTCAAAGTTTTTCAAACCCAGCCGTACCAAAGGTTCAAGAAAAATCTCAGAACCAACATTGAAGCTCATGGACGAGAGACGTGAGATTGTTCTGCGGTCTTCTGAAGACGCTCGTAGACGTCGGCAGCTCAGTAAACGGATCTCCAAGTGCCTAACTCGCGACATACGCCGATTTAATACAGATTGTATTAAAGAGGCCATCGAACGCAACAAAGGTTCCAAAGTGTTCGCTAGAGATTTGTCACTTGGAGAGAGCTTGCTGACCAAGCTGATATATCTTTATTCAAATTAAATAAACATGGCTTTCGTTTGACAAATCATAATGATCAGTCCTTCTATTTTTTTCAGGGTGTCTTTTCATACCTGTATTACAAGAGAGAGATAGAGAGAGAAGAAGATGTTGAGTCTGACGCCGTGTAGTGACGGCAGAGCAGAATACAGTGGTAACCATCCCCATCTTTACAAGTGTCGTACAAAGCGACTTAAAGTAAAGACAGCGACTAGCGTTCCTGTTATACTAAGCCATATCCTGCGATTTAAGTGCCTGATAGATGGCATAGACTCGCCCGAATTCCGTCTTAATTCACCTCTGCCTACCCCTCCGGGGATAAGTAAAATATAAAAAAAAAATTATAAAAACACATTATCATCAAAACTAAATCAGCTTTAAAACACTCCTGAAATTAAATCAGTGGTCTGGACTACCTCCCTTTCATAAAAGCTTTTAAAGATATAATGAAATCACGTGTATTTTATCTCTGAAGGGGTAAAGAGAGGTGTATTAATACTCACAATTCTCTAAGTACTAATCTCATAGATGAAGTATACTGAGTAAAGTTTTTTGCCAAGCATGTTATTGTATTACCAAAAATAACAGAGGTTGCTAGGCAACTAAACTGTGGCAGGCTGTTCTCGATCTGCAGTTAGAATATTATTGAAACTGGCACCCTTAGGTAATATAACGTTATAACGGTGCTTCTACACGGTGCAAGTAGCTGGAGCAAGTAAAGGCGCGAGCTATTTGCGCAAGCAGCGTGCTCAAGTTAGTTGATCAGTGCATAAACAAAGGCGCGGGCTACTTGCGCAAGTTACTAGGTTAAGCTACACGTGCATTCTGCCCGCGGTAACCCGCGCGATGTGATGCACGCACACTCTACTTGCGCATATTGTTACATCCTCGAGTCGGTGGACTCGCTGGAATCGCTTACACGACGCATATAGCCTGCGCAAGTGCTTTAACATGCGCAAGCTTCATGCACCGTGTAGAAGCATCTTAAGTAATCCATTTCCCGTCTGTAGCTACAACTGTGGGTTGGCGAGTGCAACAGCTACGGACCGTAGCAAGTCGACTACGAGAAATTAAATTAATGTGTGGAATCTTCCACTATGCCATTAGGCTATTTTAAATGGTAGCTTCTTAGCATCATAAGCTTCAAAGGTATTACTAGCTACATAAAAAAACCTCTTGCCCCCTTATAATAAAACATGGATTAATGCTGTCACTTGTGTTTGCTGAGTGAAAGACAGAGTTAGCATCAATTTTAAACTATGGCTAACTTTAGTCCATGTTTTATAATAAGAGGGTTGAAGATTTTAATTAGCATAAACTGCTTCCTAAGGAAAATATTTAGTCGCTGTATATAGTCTGCCTATTTTAAAAGTTCCTTAATTAAACGGGCAAATATTATTTATTTATTTTATAAATGAATAAAAGGGAATGTAGCCCTTAAGGTTTCTAATTTTTTGATGACTAATCCGGGACGGATCCCAGATGAGTCACAGGCCATGGGCGTTGCTGATTTTCACGTTATTCATAATTCACTACTAGACGTATAAAGGATTTTATGTTTTTATAATTTTAGTAGCAAAGCTGTATGAAGAGAGTTACCTACATATTTATCGCTTTGGACTGTCAATAATCATCTCCAGGCGGCTTCATAAAAATTCAAGGAAAGGCTTTAAAAAATTAAGGAGGCTTTATCATATCGCGTTTCGGTTGTCATGCTAGCCAGGCTGGGGTGGGTCGGAGCTGGCAAATCCTACGTTATGTTTTCGCTCCCAGACTCTCATAGCAACCAGAACTCTATTGAATTAGCCGGTGCTAATTTGCACAAAAACCGGTGTAATTCCCTGCGCGATAGCACGCAAAAACCGTAATCGGTTTACCAAATGCCGGTTCCGTTTCACTGGCTGCCTCCATCATCGCCCATTGAGCGCTCAGGAACCATGAAGCATCGGTTTCCGGGAAAAGTGTTCGCAGATCCGCCTGGTTATGTCGAAGTAGGTTAACAAATGACTGGCGGGCAATGTTACATAATGCGGTTTTTAACGAGTGTAAATAAAGTACTAGTATTGGCTAAGTTTTTTTATGCTAGACAGGGAAGCGTTTGCCTATCACCTGATGGTAAGTGACGATAAGATGGAATCGAGCTTCACCTGGAACCCTCAACCACAGAGGGGCAGGATATCGGTAGACGGACCACAAGACCACGGAGGCGCTAGGCGGTTCAAGTGAATCGTTTCACCTACAATCGTAGGTCAATGTCAAAGTTATTTTTCCGATTCTCGCATTTTGACAGTAACATTTCGAAATTTTTTGACCTCTATTTTCTGTCAAAATCCTTTCTTTCTTTTTATGATGCGTCAAGCATCAGCTAGAAGGGTTGGCTGAGAAAGATAACATTTTGGTCTATACTACCAGTTCTCTAAAACCTGTATATAATATAAATCATAATAACGAGCCGTGTGGTGGCAGCAGAGCAAGAACAATTGTCACCACCCCCATCGCCCCCGCAGGTAGGCGTAAGGCAATAGGACATGGAACCTATCCTAATTGACGAAAAGAGGGTGTTAAATCACCTCTGCCTACATAGCAATCAGTAATGTATGTATTTATAAATAACCAGGAATGGGCAGAAAGTTTCTGGTACTCTATCTAGCAATACTGCGATCAACGTGCCCCGCAAATGGCAATAGGATCATCCCCTATTACGACACGTGGAACATCTTAAAACAGCTGGCGAAAACCACCCATTGCTTAACTATGTAACGTTTAAAACACTCAATTATGCCATCGAGGTGTGAAATTAGCTAATATATCAAATTTCCCCGTCATGCCACTTGACGGATACCGACAGCAAAAAAACTAATGCCAGTTTTTGTAGGAACAGCCTTCGCTATTTATGTCAGTGGGATCTCCCTGCGAACGGGTAATCGGGCATGTTAAATTAACATCGCTTTGTTTCCGTTGTTCCTATGGACTATCTGCCAATGTGGAACGTCTACCTAATCTTTTGGCTGGCAATATGCTCAGCTGGAGCAGCTTGTCTCAAAAAACTTTCTTTTAGTTTATTTCTTTTATTTACATACATACATAAGTCACGCCTATATCCCCGAAGGGGTAGGCAGAGGCGAGCCAGCACCCACGCTTCGCCAAATATGTCAGGTCCCATGTAATAGGTGGCGAGCCTATTGCCATTTATCGGGCACAAAAGTCGCAGTACATTGCTAGGTGGTACAAGAGGAACGCTGCTGCCCATTCCTCATCACAATTTCTTTTATTTAACTGTTACAATTATTTCCTGTCACTCAATTTTTAATTTACAAAAAAAGGAATAGTTCCATTGGCTTACTAATCTCCATTTATAGTTATTTCAGTTGAAATAAAGTAATTGATATCTATTACTAGTATAAGTTTCGAAAATTTGCACAGTTTGTTGCTCTGTCTTCATTAGGGCATGCTCATTCTTGATTCCTGATCTGAAAATGTATCAATAGCTATCCGAAACCTCTATACCCTTATAGCCTTCAAGATCGTGATGCAATGGACCCAGATAATCACTAGCAGCACCTGTGCACGTACGTGGTGTTTTGTTCTATCGACGTATCAGTGAATAAGCAAAAAGATGAAAATTATCTCAAATACGTAATACTCTAAAAAAAATCGCCGTTACATGAGTCATTGTAATCAGGCGAGCCTCAATTTATGTTGCCAGCGCGTTATGTAGAACGGTAATAAACAATTTTTTTAGTCATCCATAGCTATGATATCCATAATTATTATGATGATTATTATTAAGATTAGAAATTAGCTTAAAACCACAAATACATTTTTTGTATTTATTTGACGCAGAGGGAGCAGTCAGTGGCAGCGCTTGAGACTCGTGAACCCAGAATCCCTTCACGATAACTTCCTTAGCCATATTTAACTACAATAGAGAACGCAATGTTTAGGTTATATATTTTCCACAGTTATTGATGCAACTTTTATATTATTATAGGCATTCATGCCAAACAGAATTTATTCTTCATCAAAATCTAAGTTATCTGGGTCATGGCTATGGGAACGGTATATATACGATACAAACTATAATAGCCGCTTTCTGACTTCCAATGTGAGCAAACACACGGACGCATGAAATATGGAGTGACTCAAATCGAATCCGTTATCACAAAGGAAACGATGAAAGGAAGATGACTTGCACACGATACAAGGATAGGAGGGTCCTGTGTCATACTGATACCCGACTGTCACTTTTTTCATTAAAAGTGTGCTTTACCTATCCTTGGAGGACTGGACCCTTTCACTTCTCTGGGTCTGCATTCCCATTCAGCTGACCCAGAGGGCCTAGCCTTTACTATTCGAACGCATAGAAAACGAAAGTATGAAACTGACGTTTTTTTTCTCGGAAATACGTCAGTTTCATACATTTGTTTTTTTACGAATAGATTGGCCCCTTGGCTAGGGCCACTTAATTTCAGCTGAAAACGGGAACTCTCGCATCCAAAATTATTCTTAATTACCCTAGGGGATACCCATATGGGGTATAAAATAAATATTACCTACTCACTTTTGTTTTTGCCTGCGATAAATGTTGTACTGGTTTTGGGCCTAATCTTCTTACTCTTAACCGCTCTGAAAATCAAAAAGTTTGTTCGCAGCACTCGAATTCGAGGTTTTGAAACCAATCTCAAAAGAGTGAAAATATGTTCAAATGAAAGCTCAGTTTTCATTTATTTATCGGCTGTAGGTACGATGTTAAACATTTTAATAATTTGATATTTTTTATCAATTAGATGTTAGAAAGAATATTACACAGAAAATAAAGTCAGAAAAAGTAATTATATAAAGCAAACCCAAGCTTAACCGTACGCATGGTATTTGTAAAAATAACTGCTTTGGATATAAGAAAATTTCTACATTACGAGGATAGCTAGCTGTTGGCTAACAACGTGAAGTTAAATGGTTGGAGAAATTTCGGAAAGTCGAACGTCCTGGTTGGCCAGATGGTATATAGCCTGCCAGAGTACGCGGGTTCGAGTCTCGCATGAGGTCAGGACAAATAATTTTTCTATTCGATTTTAATTTTAACATTATATGAATGTTAGAAAAATTAGTACAAAGATTTTGGTGGTTAGAAAAAGAATTTTGAAAAATTTTGATCTTGAGACGGGAATCGAACCCGCGTCCGCTGCTATCCGGGCAGGTGCCTGACCGCTCGGCCACCCAAGACACTAATTAACTTGCCGAAATTCTCCTAACCTTTACACTTCACGTTGTAAGCCAACAGGTACCCTCGCAATGTAGAAATAAATAAATTAGTACAAAGATTTTGGTGGTTAGCTTTTTCTAACCACCAAAATCTAAAATTTTTTCTAACATTTATATAATGTTAAAATTAAAATCGAATAGTTTATAAAGCAAACCCAAGCTTAACCGAACGCACGGTATTTGTAAAAATATCTGCTTTGGAATGTTTGAAATTTATTTCTACATTGCGAGGGTACCCTTTGGCTTACAACGTGAAGTGTAAAGGTTAGAAGAATTTCGGCAAGTTAATTAGTGTCTTGGGTGGCCGAGCGGTCAGGCACCTGCCCGGATAGCAGCGGACGCGGGTTCGATTCCCGCCTCAAGATCATAATTTTTCGAAATTCTTTTTCTAACCACCAAATCCTTGTAAATAATTTTTCGTAAAAAAAATTGTGTTTATTTTCTTTGTACTATAATTTTATTATCTAAATATTGAAAAAACTTGTAAACAACGCCGGGTAATTCTAAAACTGTGGCCTAATCTCAGTGGAAAATTTAACCACGACCTTGCAGTTTTTGCGTTTGGCACGTGTAACTCGATACCGAGATGCATACTGACCAATTTCAATGCAAGTCATTTTCCGTTATTCTACACAATGGCTACAAATATCCTTTGCATCTAGCCACAACATTTAGGTAATTAATTGTCTTATAATATAAGTTAACAGCTTATTCTTGTTTATGTTTAAGAGGTTATTATTTCATGGGTCTATCAATCCCACACTAACTCTTCTCTTTCTACTAACACAATGAATGTACTAATTCTTGAGATTATTTATGCCACTTATTTATATGACAAATTTTAATGTTTTTTTATACTAAACTAAGAAAACATCGGGTTCGAGGCAACATAATTTCTTTTTTGATGGCTTTCGACTTTTGATTAGATTTAAGTAAAAGGTGTACAATTATTGAGAGGAATTTATGTTTGGTTTATACAGACAAATTCAATTTATTTCTAGCGTCTGCTTTTAGCTCAGATGAACTCTAAATCACCGTTGGTATTTATTTACATTTCGTTAATTAACATGACTGCTATAGGTAAATCTCAACCCTCCCATGGAATATTTGGTGCCCAAACGTTCCATCAGACGTTATTCATTTGAGGTTGGCCATAATTTTCTATAGGATTGTAGTTTATCTTTCTATATAATTCTGGCCTGCTATACTACAACAGAGGACGTAATAAAATTTGATCGATAGACAATCATAATCGTGTCAAAATATAAAAAGTAAAATTGTGGTGACGGCAGATCAGAATACAATGGACCAATCTAACAATCCACCCCATCTCTCCCGTGGATGTCGTACAAGGCGACTAAGGTTAAGACAGGAGAGCAATGAGTAATGGGCAGCAGCCAATCCCCTTATAGCACCTAGCATAGCAATATACTTTTTTATATTGCTAGGCTGAATATGGCAATAAGCTCACCACCGACTATCTATTGCATGCGACCAGACATGATTGGCGAAACGTGGGTGTTATAATTCACACCTGCCTACCCCTACGAGGATAATGGGCATGATTTATGTATGTATGTAAGTAAAAAACACCTTTGCCTACTTGGCGATACCTTCGGGAATTAATGGTCATCAGTATGTAAGATTGTCGGCGGTAAAATTTAATTATACCTAAATCGAACCCGGGCGTGGCAAGGGAATCCGTCGAGACACCTACATCTGTAAATCTTATTATTAAACTGTTTACTCTAGGGAGTCGACGTCAAAGACGAAAACCTCGTGAGCTGATAGAGTGAATCACTGTTTGGAGCATTTTGCAAATGTGAAACAACACATACATATGGTATTCCATAGAAATAAGGTCTATTTTCGCGTATGAAAACACCCTTGGAAGGCGTTGTGTATATAAAAAAACGTCATTACCAGACAGTGTTCCCTGCATTGTTATCTTTGGCATAAAGACGTACGTCACGTTGACTTATCAGTACGTCATTTCGCAAGTAATTTTAACTGGACTTTAGTCATAATAAAAGGTCGGCTTATGCTGATTACATTTTTGTGTAATCAGAAATATACTGATTTTTTACTACGTGTGTCATCATTATTTCACGATAGGCCCCCCAAGCTCGACAAGAGGAACTCGTTAGGGCAGTGGCTTAGCGTGCTCGGCCTGCGATTGCGTAAACTAAGCAATGTTCGCTGAGGTGGGACATTGGATGTGACCAAAAATTTATTATTTCGAGTTCCTTTGCACTTCAAAAGGCACGTTAAGTCGTTGGTCCCGGCTGCATCTTCAGTCGTTATTACCCACAAATTCACACTGGGCTAGCATGGTGGGTTAATTATGGCCTTACGGTATATTATTTCATTTATAGGGACGAACTGTCCCCCAGCATTGGGATAATAAAGAGCTGATGATGACGAGGCCTGCCCCCTATCACACTGCCCAGCCATTCATTTTGCAGCGTTTCTTTTATCATCGAAACGGTATATAATTTGTATGTCAACGCCTGTATGTCCCGTAACACTGAGGAAGAGACTCATCTTTGACTCATGCAATAGAAGCGAAAATGTCTAAAATCTTATAAGATCAATGGTAACTAATGAATAGTAAAATACGTCACTATCCACTCATCGGGTACAAGGCGTACGTGGTACTATTTTGAGGATGCATCGCCAGATTTAGTCGGGAACGCCATGATTAAATCGGGTCCAGTGTAAACACCATCTTTTATTAGGAGCGGGTGAAACATGTGCGTGTGGGCATCCCTCACGTCGACTCTATTTGTTATCATAAGCCGCGGGAATTAAGTAGGTAGTTGTTTGTTTTCCGACTCCGGATCTACTTCATATCCACTGGGAGCGCTGACAGCCTGGTAGCTTTTGTTCCCATAAGTGCATGCGGATTGGTTTTTTAAACACTTATTTGGCTATCAGTTCAGAAATAGGAGAGCCTAACACTGCTCAATGATTGATTTTTTAAACACTTACCTCGCCTTGCTTCATGGAAAAATGCGCGCTTTTTGTGTAAGATAGACACCTTCCCATGTAACTAAATAGTCGAGTTAATAAAATGGAAAAAATCCTCAAAAAAATTGTTAAGCTTGGGAAATTTTACCATCCGTTTTATAATGTACTACCGGAGGCTCTGTTCTGAGAAGAAGTGGCTAGAATATTACCTACTAGAAACGATAAACATGATAGAATAGCTGTGTGATTGAAAATTTGATTTAGATGATGATCTTCTTCACACGAGTGGTCAACATGTAACAATACTAAGCAAAACATATGACAATAATACCTAACATGCTTAAATAGCTCCTAGTATACACAAAACAAACAAACATTAATCACGCCTATATCCCCAAAGGGGTAGGCAGAGGTGAACAAGCACCCACGTTTCGCCAATTATGTTAGGCCCCATGTAATAGGTGGCGAGCCTATTGCCATTTATCGGGCACAAAAGTCGCAGTACATTGCTATTGCTAGGTGGTACAAGAGGAACGCTGCTACCCATTCCTCATCAATGATTTATCCTTAGTCGCCTTGTACGACACCCACGGGTGAGATTTGTGGTGGTGACAATTGTATTCTACTCTGCCGTCACCACGCGGCTCCTAGTATAGTAATTTATAATACATACATACATACGTCACGCCCTTCTCCCACAGGGGTAGGCAGAGACCACTTCCTTCCACTTGCTACGATCCCTACATACATCTTTCGCTTCATCCAATCTCATCAATCTCTTCATGCATGCCCGTCGGTTTCGGGTACTCTTGACCTGGCCCTTTTTCAAAAGACTTTCAATTTGATTATGAAAGATCCGCCTAGACCTTCCCTTTCCCATTTCTCCATTCACTCTCGGCATGTAAATCCTTTTTGTCATTCTCCTTTCATCCATTCTTTCGACGTGACCAAACCATGCGAGCATCCCTTTCTCAATCCTTGTCATTACATATTTTTTCAAACCACACCTTTCTCTTTTCACACTGTTATACAATCGGTCACTCAGCCTTACTCCAGCCATGCTCCTCAACGCTCTCATTTCTACTGCATTTATTCTACTTTCATGCTTCTTCTCCCATACCCAACTTTCACTTCCATACATTAATGTCGGAACCAGCACTCCGTTATGAACAGCCATACGAGCCTTTCTGGACACGCTTTGGCTGTTCATAAAAGTGTGCAAAGCCCCGTTTACCATATTCCCAGCTTTCACCCGCTTTTCAATATCACTATCCCACTTTCCATCTCTCGTAAATACAAATCCTAAATATACAAACTCTTTCACTTGTTCAACATTCTCACCCGCTATCTTAATTTCACACTTCGTCATTTGTTCATCCCTTTCAAAAACCAAGACCTTTGTCTTGCTTACATTTACTTTCATCCCTTTCTCTGTCAAAGCTTCATGCATAACTGTTACCATCTCCTGCAAATCTGTTTCTGATGACGCTAATATAACCTAGTCATCAGCGTACCGCATTTGATAAGTAACTCGTTCATTCGTAATCAACAATCAAATTCTTTTAGTCTCGTCAGACAATTATCCATGTATAAGTTGACCAGCCATGGTGACGCTACACATCCTTGTCTGACATCTGTACCGATGCGAAACGACTCTGTGTATGCGCCATTTATCCTAACACAAGCGTTGGAATCCTCAAAGAGCGATTTCAATGCCTGTATCAGGCTGCTGCTCACCCCATACATCGACAAAATCGACCACAGTTCATTCCTCACCACTCGGTCATAAGCCTTTTCTAAGTCTACGAAAGCGCAATATACTCGTTGGCTTTTAGCCAGAGATTTCTGAGTAATGCATCGTAGAGAAAAGACTTGATCCGTACATCCCATTCCCTTCCGAAACCCTGCTTGCAGGTCCCATATTCTATCATTAGTCTCTTTCATAATCCTCTCAATCAGAATCTTTGCATACAACTTGCCGACTACATGAGAAGGCTAATACCACGGTAATTTTTGCATTCCAGCTGCGACCCTTTGTACAGTGGCACAATGACGGCTTTACGCCAGTGTTTTGGTACTTGGCCACTTACCCAACAAAGGTTCAAAAGGCGGTGCAGCTGCTTAGCAATGGTACCCTCACCAGCCCTCAGCATCTCGACCGATATCCTATCACACCCTGCCGCCTTTCCTGCTCTCATACCTTTCAATGTTTCCACAATCTCATGCATACTTATTTCATTCTCATTCAAATTTTCTTCCACATGATTAGCCTGGGACTGGACTATATCATCTGACCTTTCAAATAAACTCTCGAAATATTCCTTCCACCTATTCAGCACTATTTCTTCGCCATTCAAAACACTTCCATCCTTGTCTCTGACTCGTTTCAACTCCGAGTTTGCGCTCTTTCCTCGAGGTGTCCGTACAGATTTCCAAAAAACTTTAATGTTATTTTGGAAATTGTCACAGATTTTTTCATCAAACTCATCTTTTCGTTCATCTTTCTTTCTATTCACTACTACACTAATTTATAATACCTAGTAATAATTATCTAGTAATTTACTGACACTTTTTATAACGACTTTTAAGATTGGTAGGTACCTAGTATCTACTGAGTTATTCATTCATAACTATCTTCGATATCACTATCGAATCACTGTCGCGCAAGTGTAGGAACAGGTTTATCGGACTTGTAAAAACAAACACACGATTAATTAGTTTCTTTTATCAAAATATTTCATATACACGTTATTGGCCATTATTCAATTATAATTTGTAGTACCTTGTCTACACGAAAAGTTGCAAATTGGGCAATATTTTTAAAATAATGGGGAGAGAAATATGACTTCTCATTTGGAACAAAGTTTCAACGTATCAACGTAGTAGCAGTGGGTACCGATGGATTTACATAACAAGGTGGTAAAACCTAACCCTCATCCTTATCATAACCGGCCTTTCAATTTTCTCACTGCCGGGACACAAGCCTTGCCTATGGATGGGAAAATGGGCCATAATCCACCGCGCTGGCTTAGTGCGGGTTGGTGGATATTAACGACTGCACGGCTTAACGTGCCTTCCAAAACACGCAGGAACTCGATATAATAAATTTTTGGTCACCCATCCAATGACCGACCTTGACGAACATTGCTTAGTTTACGCAACCACTGCACTACCGAGCTGCGCGTTAGTAATACATACCTGTCGGTACAATATTACTTACTATCAATTTCAATGAGCCAATGACTTTTTGACGTCCGTTCGAGTATTCAACTTTTGATATCGAAATTAGTGCAACCTACCTATTCGAGACTTCCGCGAAGACTTTATCATTGAAACACGGTTTAGTAAATTCTCTCATCGAAAACAAACAACAAAATTGTTATTTTCGTATAAAGATAAAGCGCGTACATTAATCAGGGGTCCAATCACGCTTAGAAAATCCCAGCAAGGCAATAAATTGTGGATGTTTTGGAAAAGAAAAATGCTTTTGTACTTACTCAATAACCAGAACCGAATTCCAAACGGGTGAAGGTAAATACACGATGCTGTAATTAATTTTTTCCGTCATTAAACCGCGTCAGGCGCCCACACTTCATGGAAAGCTATTTTGTGTGGTGGTACCCATACCGTAGCGTTGGAAATCATAATTTTAACTACGAAACAAGGAAACAGTGTTACATACTACATAATTCAACCCTATCCCCGAATTGGTAGGCAGAGGTGAATTAAACATCCACTTTTCCCCAATTATGTTAGGTCCATGTACCCAATAGGTGGCAAGGCAAGCCTAAGCCGTTGTTCAGAAAGCGATTGCGCGACCGAGCGACGCGACCATCGCGTGAACGCGTACAAACATTGCCTCGTCGCGCGATTGTCAGTTAGGACACCTATTTGAGTTCAATAGGTGCGCGCGTTCGTACGAGTATCTCGCGCGATGATCGCGCAATCCCGTTCTATTAGGACAACGCCTAATGCCATCTATCGGGCACATAAATCGCTGTATAATATTGCTAGGTGGTGTATAAGAGGAACGCTACTTCCCATTACTCATCGCTGTTTATCCTTAGTCGCCTTGTGCGACACCGATGGGGGAGATGGGGGTGGTGCTTTGCCGGCCAAACATGCAGTGTTACCTGTTAATAAAAAGACTGAAACGCAGAATAATGCCATGAAGATAGTAATATTTTTCGATATTGTGACACCAATTTGTTAGGTGACTACTTTGCAATCACCAAGTTTTTAAATAATAATAATTGTAAGTGTGAAACACAGTAATTTTGCTATAATATTATGACAGGCTTTAAAATGCTAAATTTTAGTAAATAGAATTTAGTTATATAGACTGGGTTAGACTGTTTAGGGATATTTGCTAATTACAAAATTACTTATTTATATCTATATAATAGCTTATTATATATTTATTGTTCGTATTATATAAGGGATAACAATAGTAAGGTAAACTTAGGTAGAGTCGAATGGTTGAAGGAGTTTTTACTTTGTCATTATTTTAAAAGTTTCTTTTACTGTTAACCAACTTTAAAAGTGCAAGTCAGGCTGCCACAAACTAAACGTAGTGTATTATTATACTCTTTGCCACAAAGTGTCAAATTTATCCAATTGATTTTCTACGCATTCTAATTATGCCCGTTTTAACCAACATCTCCTAACGTTATAAGGTATTTTTAAGATACTTTTATTCATATAAAAATTCTTCTTCTTCCTGCCATGTTGCCAGTTTATCTGGGGTTGGCGCAGTATTTTGCTCTTCCGTCAGTCACCATATGCAGAGCAGAATACAAGTAGGTATAATACATAAGCTAAACTTGCCCCTCTTGACAAGCTAAGTGGCCTAGTCTATTCGAACGAATATAATACACATTCGTTCGAAACAGACAAAGAACAATATGGCGACCGTAGTGTCAAATTTTTATGTAAGAGAATCTGTCAAAAGTTGATAATTTGTATTCTATTCGTTCGAATACATTGGCCACTTAGCAAGAGGGGCTGCTATATTTACTTACCTACTGTTAGGCTTAGAACTGTTAGGTAATCTGTCACTAAAGTTTCGTTCGGAATTCATACGAACTAAAGAAGCTTTTATTTAACAATCGTCCAATGTGAACAAACAAAGATACTTAGTGGTACCGCATTTTATCACTGAAATACTTACAAGTAGGCCGACCCTTTAGGAATGAATTAAAAGAAGTGGCCATATTTTAACAATTGTAAACAAACAGCGACTGAACGAACGGCCCCATTAAGATAGAAATATACTTCAAACAAGGGAAATGTTTAGGATTGTTGGCCGCACTTCAAGCGGAAACGGCGGATGCTTCGCATTGCTGGAGTTTGATGGTGGCATACTGGATCAATTGGTCATTGCTTACAAGGCGGGATTAGAAAGTATGTTTGTTTATTAGTTATTATTAGTTAGGCATTTCTCATACTATTGTACCTAAAAGAAATTGATAACAACTTAGTCTCCGTACCTGTAGGCCTATTCGCTAACTTTTTTGACAGTTGAAAGTGATGATCACCGAGCTATTTACTTATCCATTACTGTTTTCACAGGACAAGTGTCACAAAAGCGTTATAGTAAAGTAGTAATGGATCAGTAAATAGTTCAGTCATTCACTCTCAAGTGTCAAAAAAAGTTAGCGAATAGGCCTGCAGGTACGGAGACTAAGTTGTTATAAATTTCTTTTAGGTTAATTTCTACTGGTCGCAGTGAAATTACCTGTACATACATACATAAATCACGCCTATATCCCCGAAGGGGTAGGCAGAGGTGAATTAACATCCACGTTTCGCCAATTTATGTTAGGTCCCATGTAATGGGTAGCGAGCCTATTGCCATTTATCGGGCAGGAAAGTCGCAGTACATTGCTAGGAACGCTGCTACCTAATTCCTCATCACCGTTTTAACCTTAGTCGCCTTGTTCGACACCTACGGGAGAGATTTGGGGTGGTGACAATTTGTTGTAAGTATTCTGCTTTGTCGTCACCACACAGTGAAATTATAAAGTAAATAAACTAGTAATGTCCGCACATTTATTATCTCGAGTTCCTCCGTGCTTCGGAAGGCACGTTAAGCCGTTTGGTCCCGGCTGTATCTGCAGTCGTTAATACCCACCAACCCGCACTTGGGCCAGTATGGTGGGTTATGGCCTCTTCTCCCTAAATTCTTCCATCCACAGGGAAGACCTGTGCCCCAGCAGATGGGGGACATCAAAAAGGCTGATGATAAGAGGTAGTGGGCATATCATTGGTGACAATAGTAATCTTATCTCATTTTGTCAACCATGTTGAGTCCTATAAAAAAAACGAGCCTATTGTCATTTGTCAGGCACAATTATCACAGAACACCCAAAAAAGTGTTTTAACGCTTAGTCGCCTTGTACTATATCCGCAGAGGAGATAAGAGATGGTGGAAATTCGTATTCTACCACACGGTAAAAGAAGATAAATATCGTGAGAGGTACTGACGATAAGAAAAACAAGTGTAAAATTTATTAAAACTTGTTTCTTAATGCTCTTATATCTTTAAACATTAGGTACCAACCGATTTATATACAACTAATTGGTACAGTAGTTATGTACATAATATTATAATAATGTTAAGTATTGATAGGTAGGTACTTAAAAATTACTATCTTATAACTAAGCGAGTCTCATTAACGTTTAAGTTGTGCATCACAAAAATTAAAGAATCTTATTAGGATAGGTAAGCATAAGGTTTTGTTTTATGTGGTCACTGACACCACGACATATAAAACAATGGTAGGAAACGAAAATGCATTAGCGTAAAAAGGGTACACAGTATTGTTTCGATACAAACAATAAAAAACAACATATTTGAAAAGAAAAATAGGTCACTCAGTCTAATTTCGTAAAAAAAAATGCCAAAATCAAATAAATAGAATGAGGACAAGTAGGTATTAATATTCGACCTAGACAAAAAACAACTCAACTTATACTTAACGACAACTCAACTTATTTGTTACCTTAACTAAAGCAAGCTGCATTCTTACCGCTAAAGGCACTTCTACAAACGTATCACCTAAGTCTCGCACCTGAACAAAACGTTCATTGGAATAATTTCTTTTTTAAACCAAACCATTCTGGAGCACAACACACAGTATTTGTTTAACACTTTAAACAAGTTTGGCTGCTACTATTAAGACATTTTTATTTTTTTATACCGGGAGTGGAGCGTCATTAATTACACATACAATGTTTAATTTATTGTCGTATTGACGTCACCACACTATAGGTCTTCTTCTTCTTCCTGCCCTGTTCCCAGTCTATCTGGGGTCGGCGCAATATGTTTCCTCTTCCATTCATATCGGTCAGACGTCATCAAGCCATCCACTCCCTTTGGATTCATATCATCCATCACACCGTAAAGGTGCTTGTGATGAATGAATGTATAGAAAAGAGACGGAACGGACCATGTCGTGAGATCGATGAACGCAGAGAGTGATTGGAATGACAACATTCCAATCCATACTGCTCAAAGTTTTGGCTTAGGTAACAAATAAACAATTTTAGTGCCCTGTGATCATTCAATTTGATCAAATCAGGTACAACCTTTCGCCAAGCCAAACGCCCTTCGTTGTCGACAGTACAAAGGAAATTTTTAATATACAATTTATATAAATATGACAATACAAAACACATATTATATTACTAACTTATACCCTTTTACAAAAATACACAATGTACAAATATAACAGTCTATTATAGGTACCTACACCGGTAGGCCGAACATAACAGCTAAGCAAACCTAACAGTTACAAATAGCTAACTACCATCGTTTAGATCTCCATTGAAATGTCTACATACATACATACATAAATCACGCCTATATCCCCGTAGGGGTAGGCAGAGGTGAACTAGCACCCACGTTTCGCAAATTATTTTAGGTCCCATGTAATAGGTGGCGAGCCTATTGCCATTTGTAGGGCACAAAAGTCGCAGTACCATTGCCAGGTGGTATAAGAGGAACGCTGCTGCCCATTCCTCATCTCTGATTTATCCTTAGTCGCCTTGTACGACACCCACGGGAGAGATTTGGGGTGGTGACAATTGTATTCTACTCTGCCGTCACCACACGGCACATGTCTACACCATGCCAATTAGACCAAAATATTAGTCATCTTCTAATAAATAAAAGGAAAAACTTGTGTTAATTACACTTGAATACGATTGATATAATAATACATATATCAATATATCACACTGGAAAATTACGATCAGGTTGAAAGAATAGGTGCCTAATTTAAACAATAAAATCATACTAATCGTTACCAATTATATTAATTATAAGTATTTTACACTGTACACAGCTAGGTAGGTATATACAAAAAATTAAGGTCATAAGGGTTACACTGGTGACTCCAAATTAACTACTTGTTCAGAATTGGACACAAAAGTCCCTCTCTGTTGCCTGAAGATCTTAACGTAATGCAATAAAGTCTATATCTCATCTCAATGGAGTTAGTATTTTATTATTCAATCGGCTTATTTTGAGGCATTGACAAAATTTAGCAGTCAAATTATGTCAATGCTATCTACATATGTACTTATAAACTAATGGACCTTTGAGGGAACACACACACATAAATCACGCCTATTCATCCCTCAAGGGGTAGGCAGAGGTGTATTAACACCCACGTTTCGCCAATAATGTTAGATTCCATGCAATAGGTGGCGAGCCTATCGCCATCTATCGGGCTGTAGGGGAAGGGCGGGTAACATGTATGTTTGTTTATCCAAATCCCACTCGTTACTTATTCTATTAAGAATTTTGTTCCCGTAAAAGCCAACACCTTTTGGCACAATATTACATACAAGAATTTATTTTTAATGATACTACATGTCATAAAATTCTTTTAAATTAACCTAGTATGAAGTAGGTAGTTAACATTAATAGAAGTATGTATCAATAATTTAAATTTATTGGTATTTTTTATAAATAACAAATATTAAATAACAAATTGCTATTAGACAATTTATTTTAATTTGTCTGACTTTATTATGCACATTACAAACAATATATCCACTAATATTTAGGTAGTATTTTGTTATGTTTCGCAAAACTGACATTACATAGCTAACAAGCAATAGTTACTATAGAGGTGAGCGAAAGGAAACATAGGCAAGGGGCCTACACACATACAGGCAGGTACATATCAAGCTCAAAATTAAATAAATTACATCTCTTTCTCTCAATAATGACACAAAACGGACATCTCATCCGACCCCTTCAGACAAGTGGCCAATTTATTCGAACGAATAAAATACAAATGTATGAAACTGACGTTTTACAGTGACAAAATGGCGACCGTCGTGTCAAACGTAAAAGAAGCTGTCAAATATTAACAGTTGTATTTTAGGTAATCTAAATGGAAGATTGCGCTGATCTATTTTTATTTGAAACGTTATTCGGACCCATTACTACGTAGGTGAAGAATCGAAGTCGGAACGCCGCATACAATAATAAATATTGAAAAGTATAAAATACTTATTGCTTAGTGTAATTTTGGTTAAAATATTATATTACTGAAGAGAATTAGCAGGAGCTCACTAGCGCAGTGACACGGCGCGCTTGGCCTGCGATTGCGTAAACTAAGCAATGTCGCTAAGGCCGGACATTGGATGGGTGACCAAAAATTTATTATCTCGAGCTCCTCCGTGCTTCGGAAGGCACGTTAAGCCGTTGGTCCCGGCTGCATCTGCAGTCGTTAGTACCCACCAACCCGCACTGGGCCAGCGTGGTGGTTTATGGCCTAATCTCCCTATATTCTTCCATCCATAGGGAAGGCCCGTGCCCCAGCTGTGGGGACATTAAATGGCTGGTGATGATGATGAAGTGAATTATTAAGAGGTTTAATTTAGTGACTTATGAAATTCTGAGTAAAAGATAGAAATGTTATACGCAGGGATTATTAGTGACCAATATAGAGAACAACAAGAAACAAAAAAAAGACAACAGTACGATAAATCAGTCCACACGTCTGCATCAGAGACGCCATTAAAACTATCCTATAATATTCAATATTGATCTAAGAAAATTTTAGAATCAGACCCATATAATGCAAACAATAAATAAATACTGGATAGAATTTATTTCTAGAGCATACTTTTTATAACATTTTTGATACTTTTGGGAGAACATATGAAAACAATGAATCCTCATTTAAAATTAATAACTGTCTGTGTTGCCATTACTTCTTTAAATGTAATTGTAACATTGCTATTAACGACAATACAAAAATCATTGATCGGAACAATTACATACATCACTGCCTTTTAATTAAAAAACATATGAGCACTATCAAAGTAATTAAATTAAATATATTTTAATTAAATTTTATAAAGGTAATTGCATATTTTGAACACTTCAAAGTATGGTAACTACACTGGTTACTCTATTAGGGCAATAACCATGATCATTATTGCAACTCCACATCCACGTCACTACGACTCAACTAACATGCAGTACAGCATTGAAATGTCAGTCTTATGTCATATTACTTATAGAGTGCGCGCCAGATAAGCCCGCGCGTGGTAAAAATTGGAACTAAAAATTCGTCTGCTATTTTGTTAATCTAGTAGTGTCAATGTTAGCGAGCAGCGCCACCCCTCGCGCGCAGATTTATCTGACGCGCACTTTAGTGGTATTTTGGTATTTATCTTTTCACATGAAGAACTGTAAGAAGCGCTGTGAACACACGCATTAGTGACAAGAGCCTAGATACTGGGAATGAAGCAGTTTGGATTAGGCATCGAGTCTGTATTAAGAACTAACTGCCGCACTCAGAGACGTCAATTAACTTTAATGAGTATTTAATGTCAAAAATTTTCAATCAAATCTAGACCATAGACCCGGCAAGAATAGCGACTAGTTTTGAATTGTAATTTTCTGACGTTAAGTACTCATTAACGTTATTTGATGTCTCTGTGTGCGGCAGTAAGACCTATCATTGATATAAGATCATTATAACCGCCTCCGTGGTCTAGTGGTTCGCCCACTGGAATAAAGATGCAGAGGTGCCGGGTTCGATCCCCAGGGGGGTACAAATTTGTACTCGGTTTGGTTGGTAGTAGGACTTGTTTGAAATCCGCCTGGCTTGCTACCACCGTCTTATCAAAATCTGTCACCATAAAATTAATGTTAACAGCATTATTGTGTTGCGACAATGTGTGATAACATAGTCAGCCCTTCTGTGGTTGAGGGTTAGTGAAGCTCGATTCCATCTTCGGCCCTTATCGTCACTTACCATCAGGTGAGATGAAGGGCAAGAGCTTCCCTGTCTTGCATAAAAAAGAACAATACAAACCATACTCATTTATCGCCAGCGATCAATATCAGATTACAATACACACATTATTTATTCCACAATATACATTTACAAGATGTAACGGAAATAACGCACAGCATGAACACTACCCATGTTAATTTTCTATACATTTTTCTTTACTGGCCGAACAATTTGTATGAGAGAAGAAAATTTTACGACTAAGTTAACATGGTAGGGTTCAGGGTCTGCGGTATTTCTGTTTATGTTGTTATTTCTGTTGAATGTTGTATATATTGATTTAAACACACACAATAACAATAGATATTAGTGTCCCACCCCTACTCTGTATTCACCTGGAAAGATGGTATCGTGTGAAAGAGACGGCTACACAAATTACAGCAAACAGCTTACAGAGTAGACTACGAGCTCAGAACAAATTTCAATATTTTAAAAATTTTAACGATCCACCGCAGTGGACAAGGTATAAAGATTTTGGTGGTTAGAAAAAGAATTTCGAAAAATTATGATCTTGAGGCGGGAATCGAACCCGCGTCCGCTGCTATCCGGGCAGGTGCCTGACCGCTCGGCCACCCAAGACACTAATTAATCTGTCGAAATCTTTGTACTGATTTTTCTAACATTTATATAATGTTAAAATTAAAATCGAATAGTGGACAAGGTATGTTGATGCAAAATAGTTCCAAAAATAATTGGGATTTTTTGACCGATGTACTGCCATCATACTATGCAAAACTGTCAAATATCAACCGATTGTCAACCTTAACTTGTTTCACGTAAAGAACAAATTCGATTCAGAAACATTTATAGATTGTACTTAATTTTCACTGCATGCCTTCCACTTTAAATAAATGTTACTTATAGTAAGTACAGCACCAGTTTCCTGGTAGTTAGTTTTAATACAGTCAAGGGCCTGCTTCGACGACGCACGCGCACATAACATACAGATTGTAAACGAATAACAGGGCCAGTGACGATGTGTCGTAACAGAATACTAATTATCGGTCCCTATCGATATAAATAAACACAGTTAATAGGTACAGTCGACCAAATTGAATCATGACCCACCTTAAGATCATTTTTTTACAGTCACTCTATACAAAGTAGTTTGAAATTCGCTTCAACATACATTTCATAAAGTAACGAACCTGAGGGCCTAGCACGGGACGTGGACAAAATCTCTCTCCACCACTTGACAGTGTTTTGTCTCGAGATTTAGTAGGAGTTAGAGCGAGATGAAAATATTTTCTTTTTCCCGGGGAGATTTTATCCACGTCCCGTGCTAACAGCCACTGACAATTATAATTATTTTAATCAATTAAATTTTGCTATGGGCCTCAGAGACATGAAGTTGCCAACAATGATTATATGTAAAAAATGTATAATACTTTTTATTAAATATGGAATTGTCAAAAAATTTAATTGAATGAAAATGAAAATTAATTCGAAAGAAATTTTTTTAGCAGTCGGGAGTTGATAGCTTCTCCTCTAGGCGAGAGCGCGAGGTCAATAAAAAATTTCTCTTTCTTTAGGAAAAGCATCAAAATAACTTTAGCTATGGAGGCACACAAACCTAAAGATTACCTACAAAACTATTTTCTTAAATCACATGATGAATACGAGGTTCATTGGGATATTATAATCGAGCATAAAAAAATGAGTGTTGGTGGATAAATAAATAAATCAAATAGTTACGACTCATCACCTCTAGAAAGTGGCCATCTATTCGGACGAACAGAATACAAATGTACGAAACTACAGCGGAAACAACATGGCGACCGACGCGTAAAATTTATGAGAAGTTGTCAAAAATACATGTCTGTTCCATATAAAAATTACAATTAGATAGATACACACAATTTGCGCTAAGAACTGCCCAGATGCATGTAAAATTGAAGAAAAATAACACTAAAACATGGCTGTACGAGCTAGATCCCTTTGCCTCCCCAACGAAAGGAAGACTCAAAACCACAAACAAAAACTTAGAGTTCGCTCTACTCTACCTTTGTCTTATACTCGAGCGAACAGATCGACGCCTTCCCCATCCACTTACAGTCTCACACCCTGTACAGTGCCGTCAACCGTTCCAAGAAGGTGGTCTCGACATTCTCCGTCTGCAACTCGACGCGCACCTCTCTATTGAGCTCCCTCTCCAGATGCTTGAGGTCTTGCGCCTTCTTCTTGATGACGTTCGGCGAGTCCGCCTTGACCACGTACAGCCTGACGTCCTGCTTGACGTCCGGCTTGGCGTCCTTGCCCTTCGGCTTGTCCTTGGCCTTTTGTTCCAGCATCCGGTTTCGGACCTTGTCGTGGGTGAGCATGTGCCTGCGCAAGTCGCCCGCCACGCGGAAGCACTTGTCGCACTCGTTGCACTTGTACGGCCTGACACCTACGGGGTACGAAAACATACAAACATACATGTACAATTGAAATAAAACCACTTTTACGGATAAGACTCGCGTAAAATTTGGTGTTGGGCATACTTTTAAAAGGATAAATCAGTGATGAGGAACGGGCAGCAGCGTTCCTCTTATACCACCCAGCAATAGCAGTGTACTGCGACTTTTGTGCCCGATAAATGGCAACAGGCTCGCCACCAATTACATGGGACCTAACGTAATTGGCGAAACGTGGTTGCTAGTTTCACCTCTGCTTACCCCTTCGGGGACATAGGCGTGATTTATGTATGTATGTATGTTTTATTTCAAATGTGTAGTGCTCGTGCAAATATAAGAAAACATTATACATGTACAAGTCACGTCAGTTTCCCTTAAGGAGTAAGTTCCGAGTTTGTTGAATTTTTCAAGTGGGCGTGGATCCCAAAAATTATGAGGAATAGCGAAAACTACTCAAAAGAGTCTCGGGACCGAGTTTGATGAAAATTAGAACTGCCACATTGGATATTTGAAAAATAAATCATTTTGAACAATCAATTGGGTATTGGCCGTGTGGTGACGGCAGAGTAGAATACAATTGTCACCCCCCCAAATCTCTCCCGTGGGTGTCGTACAAGGCGACTAAGGATAAATCAGTCATGAGGAATGGGCAGCAGCGTTCCTCTTATACCACCTAGCAATGTACTGCGACACTTTTGTGCCCGATATATGGCAATAGGCTCGCCACCTATTACATGGGACCTAGCATGATTGGCGAAATGTGGGTGCTAGTTCGCCTCTGCCTACCCCTTCGGGGATATAGGCGTGATTTATGTATGTATGTAATTGGGTATTCTTTTGGTTAAAAATGAGCGCTTTTCCTCAAGTTTGTCGCATGTCATTACTTTCCAGGCTGTTTTTTTTGTCAAAATCAACAAAATTCCTGGCTAGAAATATTGATTTTACAAAAAGCCAATGATGCCGTTTCAGTTTTCATCAAAATGGGGCCCGAGACTTGAGTACTTTTGGCTATTCCTCATATTTTCGGATTTGGCAATCCCAATTCACTCTGTATAGTTTAATAGATTCATACTAACCAGTGTGCGTGCGCATGTGGCTGAGTCTATACGAGGAGGCGCGGAAGCTCTTGTTGCAGTACTCGCACTTGTAGTTGCGCTCGCCCGTGTGTATCTTGCGGTGCACGTTGAGGGAGTATTTGCGGGCGAATTCTTTGCCGCAGAAATCGCACTTGAAGTTTTTCTGAAAGCCCAAAGGTTAGTTTACATACATGCGTACATACATCAATACAAAACTTAGCAATCCCCCACAATTGGTCGAACGCCGCGCGCCGTCACGATTTCGTTAACACCGTTTTGACATTTTATTTGCCAATCAAAAATACTATTAGCTATTGAAACTGTCATGTTTTACGAAATCGTGACGTCGCACAGACGCCATTGCTATTTTGACGTTTAGGCAGGAAATTTTAAATAGCATTGATCAAAACATTTTTTTTCTATCAAAATGTTGTTTTTACAAAAGTATTATTTATTTGAGGGTAAAGTAGACACGTTGAAATAACGTGTGTAGTTTTTCACCGCGGGTCGTTCCTAATTACGCTAACAACTTGCGCGCAGTGTTGCCAACCGCAAAATCCAAATACCCCAAATACACCCAAGTCGGTATGTATTTCTATTATTAATTTATTTCATTTTTATGCTAGCGAGGCGTACCTGGTTGGAATGTATGGAGCTCTTGTGGTACTTCAGATCGCTCCACTGCCGGAACTCGCGGCCGCACTCCTCGCACTTGCAAGGCCGGTCGCCGTTGTGCACGCGCTTGTGAACCTATCGGCAGAAAACGCTTACCACCTTAAGGATCACAATTGCATGCACACATTTGTCACAAGTTCTAAATGTCTATTTCATATTAATTTGATTGACCATGGATTTTATCTTTTTACTAATGATATGAAAATCAACCGCTCTAGATGGACTGACTACTATCCTTATATACTATATTTACTATATTCTTCTCCCTGGGAACAGCCCAGTCTATCTGGGGTCGGCGGAGTATGTTTTTCTCTTCCATTCATATCAGTCAGACGTCATCAAGCCGTCCACTGCCTTTTGATTCATATCATCCATCACACCGTAAAGGTGCTAGTGATGAATGAATGTTTAGAAAAGAGACGGAACGGGCCATGTCGAGAGACCGATGAACGGAGAGAGTGATTGGAACGACAACATTCCAATCCATACTGCTCAAGGTTTTGGCTTAGGTTTTACAGCCGGCCGCCTGCCTGACACCAACCCTCTTTGGGTATGATGTTGTTGGTGGTTTGCCCTCCACCATTCGGATGCCCTAAGGTGCTTATTGGTCTACACCAGGTACACTAAGTTTTCTATCTCATTATAATGGCCTGAGTATACTTTTATGCCTCTTCGCCCATACCCAACTTTCACTCCCATACACCAGGATCACCACTCCATTAGCTATCGATAAATTTCTAATTTCTCTCAGTTTTAAAGGTCTCAAATTACCTTCAAAGCCGCTGCGGTGTAGAAGCTCTTGCCACACTCCCGACACAACTGCTGCCTCCCGCTATGAGACAGGAGGTGGTACATCAAGCTGTTCCTGTAATGTTATACGTTCACTTATAAGCTTTGAAAACACAATCATCACCAGCCCTTTAACGTCTAACATTCCAATCCATACTGCTTAAGGTTTTGGCTTAGGCCCGGCGGACTTTGGTGGCATGGCTTGGCAAGGGATCCTTCCGCATCCCTACATGTAAGCGCACACCGCCGTGGTATCCTTAGGTATGCCTCGACGTCCATAAGAGAATATTCCGAAGATTACCAAACCATATCTAGAGATGCCGAGGCGTTCCTAAGGCTGCCAACTCGGCATGCCTAAGCATCCCCCGGCATTGTTTTTGTACCTACGACTTTCAAGCTTGGACTTTTAACTTTACTATCATACACTTTAGTTATATTTTTATTCTCCGCCTATAAATACCTTGCCATGCCGTGCCGCCAATGGGCATCGGCCCTTAGGCTTTACAGCCGGCCGCCTGCTTGACGTCAACCCTCTTTGGGTAGCATATACCTGCCTAAATATAAAAAACAGATTGTAATAGAAAACTTGCCGATGCTGGAACACCCTCCCGCAGTGGGGACACACGAACTTGTTGAGCGGCTTCTTCTTGCCCCCCGCCTCGGGCTTGGCCTCCTCGGGCGAAGGCTGTGCCGCGACCTCGTTCTCCGGGATGATATTCTCCGCGTACGCGTGCTCGGTGTTCAGCACTTCGGTGTCGAATTTGCGGTGCATGGTTTCTTCTGCACAATTAAAATAAATAAATTGTTACAAATCAAAGGTAATATTTATCTGTTACATGACATAAAAAATATAAAATATCAAAGGTATTATTTTCTGTTAAAAGACAAATACAACGATAGGGACTGGCTAAAGTGTTTGGGGCGCTTTCAATGACGTTAGTCAGTCATTTTATATTAAAAAATTGTGACTCCCTACATGCGTTAAAATCTTAGTGAAAAAATCAAGAAAAACCAAATGCAAGACATGGCTGAATGGGCTAGATCCCTTTGCCTTCTCTTAAAAGGTAGATTTAGAAAAAAAACTGGCTGAAAATATTAACCTCATATTGATCAAAGATAAAATGCTTCTATTAGGTACTGAATTACAGGCGAGATAATGGCCCATCCAGACTCACGGCCAGAAACCCCGAGAAGCGTGAATGTGAAGAGTTTCTCGCCGTCTCATTCTCGCCTGTTCTCCGAACGGTGTCGGTATTTTTGGCCGCTTTAAAGGATTTCTCGGGTGAGTTGAGAGAAGATTACTACATTCAATGTATTACAATGTATTATCTCGGAAGGCACGTTAAACCGTTGGTCCCGGCTGCATCTGCAGTCGTTAATACCCACCAACCCGCACTGGGCCAGCATGGGGGTTATGGCCCAATCTCCCTATATTCTTCCGTCCATAGGGAAGGCCCGTGCCACAGCAGTGGGGACAATAAAGACCTAATATATTATGGTAATAATGATGACGATGATGCCGATTATAGTCTGACAACTTTGTGCGCGACCCTCTCGCGGTATGAGTATGAGGTCCCGTCCCCGCCACCGTCTCATACCGCAGGAAGGTCGCACACGAACTTGTCGGACTATAATACAAAAAAAATGACAATTCAAAACTAATCGTTATTCTCGTCAGGTCTATGGTCTAGATTTCAATAAGTTAATTGACGTGTGGCAGTTAGTGATTTTAGTAGGTGTTTAAGGTACTTGAATGTTTATAGTGCGTCCGTAAGTAATGGATTTACGGACCAGATGCGATAAATTCACCTCTGCCTACCCCTTCATGGATATAGGCGTGACTTATGCAGGTATGTACGTCAACGTCAACGTCACCAGCCCTTTAATGTCCCCACTGTTGGGGCACGGGGCCTTCCCTATGGATGGAAAAATATAGGGAGATTGGGCCATAACCCACCACGCTGGCCCAGCGCGGGTTGGTGGGTATTAACGACTGCAGATGCAGCCGGGACCACCGGCTTAAGGATCTCGAGAGAATAAATGTTTGGTCACCCATCCAATGACGGGCCTTACGAACATTGCTTTGTTTACGCAATGGCAGGCCAAGCGCGCTATGCCACTGCGCTAGCGACCTCCTCTCCGGTATGTACGTATGGGATAAATCCAAGTTACCTTTGAGTGAGTGTGGGTGGTCGTGCGCGGGGGGAGGCGGGGGCGGTGCGGGGGGCGCGGGCGGCGCGGGGGGAGGCGCGCACGCGGCGCAGAAGCACCCTGCGCCTGCACACCCGCCGCCCGCCGCCCGCGCCGTTGCGCGAGTACCTGCGACAATCGCCGTTATTCCCTCGCAATAAGGTTCACACTTCGTTCTAGATTAATATTATCACTCTTTTGTTGTTTTAAAATTCTCCCTATATTTTAGGGAAGGCAAAGGGTCTAGCCCATACAGCCAAGTCTTTAGTGTATATTTTATCTGTAGTAGTATGAAATAATGAGTGGGTGAAATGTATGAATGAAATGAATTTTACGTTAAAATATGGGTGCCACATATTCTAACGCATCACGCATGGTTTCTTCTGCAAAATTAAAATAAATACATACATACATACATACATAAATCACGCTTATATCCCCGAAGGTGTAGGCAGAGGTGAACTAGCACCCACGTTTCGCCAATTATGTTAGGTCCCATGTAATAGGTGGCGAGCTTATTGCCATTTATCGGGCACAAAAGTCGCAGTAGGTACATAGCTAGATGGTATAAGAGGAACGCTGCTGCCCATTCCTCATCACTGGCTTATCCTTAGTCGCCTTGTACGACAACCCACGGGAGAGATTTGGGGTGGTGACAATTGTATTCTACTCTGCCGTCACCACACCAATTTCATATAACATCATAATAAAAGTAAAGTCGTAATATTTTTTTTTTAATAAATTTAGACGTGTCCGTACCAGTGCCGCACGTGCTCCTGGTGCACGTGCCCGTTGTCGACGGTGAGGTGCGGCAGGGGCGCCTCGTAGGGCTCCGCGTCCTCCACCGCCACGTGGATGCCCTCCATCAGGTCCTCGGGCTCGCTGAACTCGCCCATGTCCTCCAGCTGCGACACATAAACAACATACAATACATATTATTATATCACGCCTGTTTCCTCCAGTCAGTTAGCCGTACGGCCGGGTCAAGAGTACCCGAAACCGACGGGCGTGCATGTAGTGATTGATGAGATTGGATGAAGCGAAAGAAGTAGAAGGATCGTGGCTAGTGGAGAGAAGTGATCTCTGCCTACCCCTGCGGGAGAAAGGCGTGACATATGTAAGTATGTAGTTAGCCGTAAGACGCCCACTGTTGGACATAGGCCTTGCCTCGGCCCAATTACATAATTAAATTAATATTATTTAAAAGTAGGTCCCAGTTTGGGTACATTATATTAAATAAAAATATTAACATATTTTTTCACACAGAGTCAAACACATACTGACAATTACATTTATCGGATCCACAAACAAATTGCAGGCCGGATGAAGTTTCAGGAGCGCATTGAGCAGAATCATACATACATACATACATAAATCACGCCTATATCCCCGAAGGGATAGCCAGAGGTGAACTAGCACCCACGTTTCGCCAATTATGTTAGGTCCCATGCAACAGGTGGCGAGCCTATTGCCATTTATCGGGCTCAAAAGTCGCAGTAGATTGCTATTGCTAGGTGGTATAAGAGGAACGCTGCTGCCCATTCCTCATCACTGATTTATCCTTAGTCGCCTTGTACGGCACCCACGGGAGAGATTTGGGGTGGTGACAATTGTATTCTACTCTGCCGTCACCACACGGCCCTATTGAGCAGAATCAGCATGTGAGATATCGGGGACTGAGCGTAGGCCATCGTACAGGCGACAAGGATATAGGAAGAACGGGCATCAGAACGAGCCCAGAGCGATTGGAGGGTATTAACGACAGCAGATGCAGCCAGGACCAACAACTAAATGTGCCTTCAAAACCACGCAGAAATCGACATAGTAAATTTTTGGTCAGTTTACGCAATTGCAGACCAAGCGCGCTATGCGACTGCGCTAGCGAGCTCTTCCCGTTTTATACACATTTTTATTCTATTTGTTCGAATAGATTGCCCAAATTTCAAATTGGTCGTGTAAAACTTACATACATAAAATCATGCATAATTCCCCGAAAGGGTAGCAGAGTTGAATTAAACACCCACGTTTCGACAATTACATTAGGTCCCATGTAATAGATGGCGGTCCTACTGCCATTTATCGGGCGTGTAAAACTTACCCTAAATATTCCGTTGGAGTGCGCCTCTTTGATATGCGCCTCGCACTGCTTCTGCTTCCTAAAGGTCTTGTTGCACTTGACGCAGCTGTAGCACTCGAGTTTGTCCAAAGTCTCGTACAAGTCCGCCTTGTCCGTTTCCGATGTAGGCACAGTCGGTTCCTTGTCCATGCTGGCCATTGAATATTGCAGCTTATTGCTAGTGTAACTGAGTGTCTTATCGCTTGAAGTGTACAGGATATGTTTGTCTATTGGCTGGTACATTGTTTTAGGCACTGTGTTCTCTAATGACAGTTCTACTATTGAGTCGGGCAGCGTTGCTACGTTGTCCACTATGCATGTGTTGGTCATCTGGTTAAAGAAAAAAAACATTTAGATATTTTTTTCATAATAAATATCGATATTTCTCGTTTACTTTGTATGAAATTTATCATGAGCATGCATTTTTATATATTTTCTAACATGGTGTATAGTTACAATTTGGAATTTAATTTGAACATAATATAAATGTTAGAAAAATGAGTACAAAGAACATTATGGTTAGAAAAAGTTTGAAAAATTATAATCTCTCGCATAGTATAAGACCTATAATTTTTCGAACTTTTTACTAACAAAATTGCATGCATTTAGATAAATTCAACCACAATAATTATACAAATAGTATTAAATACCCAATTACCTTATCTATACCGAGGTCCGGCACGGGGTTCTCGATGATGATGGTGGAGTGTGGCTCGTAGTGTTGCCTGAGATGGTGGTAGAACTTGAGCTGTTCCTCGCCGAAGAACTGGCCGCACTCTTGGCAAATGAACAGCGCGCGCATCTGGTGGAATTAAATCATAATTTATACATACATACATAAATCACGCCCATATCCCCGCATTGGTAGCCAGAGGTGAATCAGCACCCACGTTTGGCCAATTATGTTAGGTCCCATGTAATAGGTGACGAGCCTATTGCCATTTATCGGGCACAAAAGCCGCAGTAAATTGCTAGGTGGTACAAGAGGAACGCCAATGCCCATTACTCATAGCTGTCTTTACCCTTTATGCTAGGTTCACACGGCATTGTACGGCACGATTGTTTGCAGGATGAATCTTACCGAATTATGTAGTGGCTCATACATTTAGTATTGTAGCGCGAGGCCACAAAATATTATTTTTGATATTTTAAATAAATATTACGACTTCCACTCAATACGTATATTTTCTATCTCTGGTTACATGTCATTAAAATACTTATCAAAACTGAAAATGTCAACTGTTGACAAGGAGGTCTGTTACACCACTCCCCCTCCGGGTGTCTTCTAGAGAAGAAAGGCAGGCTTCAGACGGTCTATTGAGATTTTATCCTCCTTGCCTTTGATCAGCACAGTATAGTATTTCTCATGTTTAGATAACACTTCGTAAGGCCCATCATAACTAGGTTCAAGCGGTTTCCGAACTCTGTCTATTCTGATAAAAACGTGTGTACATGTTGCTAAGTCTTTATGTATGAAAGTAACTTTTCTTCTGTTATTTTTGTTAGGCATTGGTCTTATCTCGCTCATGACAGTCTGCAATTTCTTGAAAAAGTCTTCATTAACTTCAGTCTTTGAACTTTGGAAAAATTCTCCGGGCAGTCGGATAGTTTTTCCATATGCCATTTGCGATATTGTGTATTGTGCATCCTCTCGTAATGCCGTGCGCATGCCTAATAATACTGTTGGTATTGTTTCGCTCCATTTGGTCTGGTTGTGAGCTTTGATTGAGGCTTTCAGTGTTCTGTGCAGACGCTCGACTTTTCCATTACTTTGGGGATGATATGCTGTAGTATGTTTTAAGTTAATGCCACAAATGTTTGAAAGATTTTTGAAAAATGATGACGTGAATTGAGTGCCTCTATCTGTGATGACTGTGCTTGGTACACCAAATCTTGTGATCCAATTGTTGTAAAAAGCTTTAGATACTGTCTCAGCATAAATATCTGGTAATGGGATAACTTCCATCCAGTTTGTAAATCTGTCGATGCAAGTTAAACAATATCTGTTACCTTCAGATGGTGGAAATGGTCCAATTAAATCAATATGTATAGTATCAAATCTGTTGTCTGGTTCTGGGAATTCTGAATATTGTAATTTATTATGTTTGTATGTTTTATTTTTCTGACATTGTATACACGATCGTGCCCATATTTTTGTATCTTGCTTTATGTTTTTCCAAATATATCTTGATGTCAACTGTTTTATTGTTGCTCTTATACCGGGATGATTGAGATTATGAATTTGGTCAAAGACTTGTTTTCTAAATTTAAATGGTATATATGGTCTAATTTTGTTTGTTGATATATCACACCAAAGAGTCTCTTTTGTAGGTAAGGTATATTCCTTAAGCTTCAATGAGCTGTGTTCTTTTAAGTGTTGTAATTCTGGATCATTTTCTTGTTCTTTTGCTATTTTATCATATTCTATTGAATCAACTGCTTCTATTCTAGACAATGTGTCTGCAACGATGTTATCTTTTCCACTAATATGCTGAAATTTTGTAGTGAATTCCGAAATAAATTGTAAATGGCGTAACTGACGAGGAGATGCTTTGTCGTTTCTTTGTTTGAATGCAAATATTAATGGTTTATGATCGGTATAAATTGTAAAATCTCTTCCTTCAACGTAATGTTTAAAATGTTTGATTGCTTCATAAATACTTAATAGTTCACGATCATAGGTACTGTACATAGTTTGTGCATTGTTTAATTTTTTGGAAAAGAAAGCTATTGGTTTCCAAGCTTTGTTCTCAAATTGCTGAAGTACTGCGCCAATTGCTGTATTAGAAGCATCTGTAAATAATGCTAATGGAAGATCTGAAATAGGAATGGTTAGTATGGTTGCATTTGCAAGATCTTGTTTACATTTTTCAAATGCTTTTTTAGTGTCTTCATTCCATGGTACTTTTCGTTTGTCATTTTTCGTTGCTCCTTTTAAATAATCATGTAATGAGGCTTGAGACTCAGCAGCATTCTTAATATGTCTCCTATAAAAATTAAGGGTACCAAGAAATTGCCGAAGATCACGGTAGGTTTCTGGTAGTTTATAGTCTATGATAGCTTGTATTTTTTTTGGAATAGGTTTCAATCCTCCTTTAGTTATAAGGTAGCCCAGAAATTCTACTTGTTTAACTCCAAGTATTGATTTTGATAGGTTCATTCGTAGCCCATATTGATCTAGTCTTTGAAATAATTCTTGTAGGTGCATTTCGTGACATTTCTCGTCACTGGATGCTACCAGAATATCGTCTAAATAGGCAAATACATATCCAAGTCCTCTTGTGACTTCATTTATAAATCTTTGGAATGTAGATGGTGCATTGCGTAAACCAAAACTCATAACGTTAAATTCGTATAATCCAAAGGGTGTTGTGATCGCTGTTTTATGTTTATGTTCTTCTGCCATCGGAATTTGATAATAAGCTTTTAAAAGATCAATTTTTGAATATATTTTTGTGTTTTTTAAAATATGTTGGAAATCATCAACTCGTGGTAAAGGATATCTGTCCGGAATGGTTTGATTATTCAAGCGTCTGTAATCTCCACACGGTCTCCATGAGCCATCTTTCTTTGGGATCATGTGCAATGGACTAGCCCATTGTGATTTTGATGGTTGTATGATTCCATTGTTCATCATGAACTCAAATTCTTCTTTGGCTATCTGTGTCTTTTTCCCATCAAGTTGTCTAGGTCTAGAAAACACAGGATCACCTTCGGTTTCAATATAATGTTTGACGTTATGTTTGAAATTACTTGGTAATAAATTTGGTATAGTTATGTCGGGAAATTGTTGTAAAATATCAAAATATGGCGAAGATTTGTCAGTAGTGCTTAATATTTCATTTTCATCAATAGATGTTAGTTCTGCTTCAATAAATAATTTTGTGATTCCATCAATAATTTTCCGAGAATGTAAATCGATTATCAAATTAAAATGCTTCAAAAAATCAGCACCCAATATTCCTCGTTTGACATCTGCTACTACGAACGGCCATGTAAATTTGCGGCGTAATCCAAATTCAACTGTCATGATTCTGATGCCATAAGTTTTAATTTGGGTGTTATTTGCAGCATACAATTTAAAAGAATTGTCGAGTTTGTCCGTTTTGCATGGTGGTATGATTGAGACATCTGCTCCACTGTCAATTAGAAAAGGTATATCTGATTTGCTGTCATTAATAAATATTCTTGATTTGCGACAGTATATTTTGGCAGCGGAATTCGTCGCTAATTCTGTTGCCTTGAAGCGTTTCCCGAATTGAATGAACACGGTTTCTTGCACTTTTCAGGTATACATTTGTTTCGAAATCGAAAATGATAGTAACAAAATTTGCCATCTGGATTATATTTTCGATTTCGTGATAGACTTCGACTTGCTGATCTTGCTCCATTTGAACGATAATTGGAACGAGAACGTCCTTTATAATCCGTCCGTAAAGCTTCAATTTGTTTTTCAAGTGAAGAAATTTTTTGTAACAAGTCTACGTTGTTGACTGTACTTGTTGACGGTTGTATGTCATTTGAAAAAATATCGTTGGAATGAAAGTCTCTCATTTTGTCAGCCATGATTGACAATTTGTCTAAATTTTCTTCGGATATTATCAATATATTTTTTATAGAATTTGGTAATTTATCAAGCCAAAGAGATCGCAAAATTTTTTCGGAAATATTTTTGTCGGCGAGTTGTCGCATCTGCCTTAATAGTTGGCTAGGCTTGTTGTCTCCTAATTCTAGTCCTGTTAATAATGTTTGAATTTGTTTTTCTTCGCTTTCGGTATATAAATTTAATAGTCTTTCTTTTGCCAAACTGTATTTGTTGCTGTCCGTACTTTTGATGATGTCCCAAATGTTTTCGATAATTTTCGGTTCTAATTGTGAGATGAGATAATTGAATTTCGTGTCTTCTGATCTGATATTATTAATAGAAAATTGAGCTTCTACCTGGTAAAACCAAATTTCAGGTTTGTTGGTCCAAAACGTCGGTAATTTTATTGAAATTTTTTCTAGTTGTTCCAGTTCTGTATTCATTTTGTTGTATTTGTTCGAGATCGGGGTCACCAAATTGTAGCGCGAGGCCACAAAATATTATTTTTGATATTTTAAATAAATATTACGACTTCCACTCAATACGTATATTTTCTATCTCTGGTTACATGTCATTAAAATACTTATCAAAACTGAAAATGTCAACTGTTGACAAGGAGGTCTGTTACAGTATACATAGTTTTTTCGCAGTACATGCGACGTATGAACGGTTCTATACTCAATGTATGAGCAACTATTTAATAAGATTCATCCTGCAAAAAAAAGTGCAGTACAATGCCGTGTGAACCTAGCGTTAGTCGCCTTGTACGACACCCACGGGAGAAATGGGGGTGGTGACAATTGTATTCTGCTCTGCCATCATCTGTATTGGGGTACCTATTACCAAATAAAAAATAAGACTGAGACAAAACAGTTTTCATTAGAAATTATTGAATTTCATAAATGCTAACCTCGTGAGTGATCTGGTGGTCGGCGTCAGGCAGATGCTGTTGGTGCGGCACGCTGGCGACAAAGTTGTCGGGCAGGATCTCTTCCTGCGGGACCTCCTCTGAGCAGTGGATCACCACGATGTCCTGCAATAGTCGATTGTACAACAAGGGCATATAACGAGCCATTGTACCCCGTGTTGAGGGCTCCAATGGCCTTTTCACTTCGATTGCTGTTTTGGCGTTCAGGCGGAAATAAAAATTAAGATTCCGAGACGGTCAATCAGCTTGAGTCAAACACGTTGATTTTCTGTGTGTTTTTTTCCGTTGCTAGGTAAAACAAATCAAACAGACCAAAAAAGCCTTTAAATGCTTGACTCAAGCATCAAGCAAGCGTTGTAGACGATCAAAATAAAGCAAGATTGACGCCAAACTGATTCACCACCTCGGAACTCCTAGGTTTTAACAAATTTATGACGTGAAAAGAAAATGGCGCGCGCAAAGCAAATTACAAAAAAAAAGTACACCAACAAGGTTCCGTGTCTGAGTTTCTCACAAATTAAAAAAGGTTGCATGATAATTTCGGCACCATGGAGGTAGAATTAAATAGGTTTAATTATGTTTTGAATTCACGGAGTTAATGCACAAGATGTTCTAAATTAAAATTTACTTTATCCTCTAGAGTCTAGAGGATAAAAACGGCTTTTGCACTCACATATCATATGAAAAAACTATAATTTATTTTAAGTAATGTAAATACTAAAAGGCTAATAAAAAAAGTAGATACTTAAAAACAATGTGGTGTAGTTTTTCGAAATTCGTCATCATGCCTATTGCCATTCGAGCCGCTTACCTGTTGCGGCGTACTGCCACCGTTGTTCCTCTTGAGCTTCCGCGATATCCTCTTCTTGTGCGGCAAGCTCTTCTTGCTCTGTTGCCTGATCTGCGCGGGCGACGCGCTGGCACCCAAATCTAAAACGGGCCTGTCCGGGTCAGCGATTATGGGACTGTCGGTCTGAAATAAGAAAAAATCTGTTGTTTGTTCATTTGGCATTGTAACATACATAGAAAGAAACTAGTGAATATATTTTGGTAAGTTTGCATTTCAATAAAAACCGAGCACACCGTTCAAATTAAATGTCTTATCATAATTATATACATACATACATAAATCACACCTATATCCCCGAAGGGGTAGACATAGGTGAACTAGCACCCACGCTTCGCCAATTATGTTATTGCCATTTATCGGGCACAAAAGTCGCAGAACATTGCTAGGTGGTATAAGAACAACGCTGCTGCCCATTTCTCATCACTGTTTTATAATTATATACATACTTAAAAATTAAACATATTTTCACTAAACAACCAACTCCCTTCACACCGTAGGTAAAGGAGCTAGTGATGAATGGTGACAGTGATTTGGATGACAACATTCCAACCCATAGCGCTCAACGTTTTGGCTTAGGTTTTACAGCCGGCCATCTGCCTGACATCAACCCTCTTTGGGTATGCTGTTGTTGGAGCTTTGCCCTCCCCCATTTGGGTGCCACAAAGTGATTTTTGGTGTTCAACAGGCAATCTCCCTTAGTTGACTTAAAAGAGTCGGCCGGCATATTCTAACTGCCTCACTCAGAGACTTCAATCAACGTAAATGAGTACCTCATGTTAAAAAATGACAATTCAATACTATTCGATATACTTGCCGGATCTATGGACTAGATTTTTTGACATTAAGTACTCATTAAAGTTAATTAACGGCTCTAACTGCCGCACTCAGACACGTCAGAATCAGAATTTGAATCTTTATTGACATAATATTACTTGACGTTGTAAGTTATTGACATCTTTCAATTTTGAATTATTAATTAATTTAAATTACTTTTATGTAAAGGGAGGAAAAAACCTGACTGAGTTACTTGCCCGTTCTTCTCAGGTCAGGGCCTCCTTGACCGTTAGTTTGCGAACGGATGGCGTAAATTTCTTGTCTTGACGATTCATGAGTGTATTCTAATCATACCCGATATGAATAAACGAATTTTGATTTGATTTGTTTCGTCAAATAACGTTAATGAGTACTTAACGTCAAAAAATGACAATTCAAAACTAGTCGCTAGTCTTGCCGGGTCTATAGTCTAGATTTGAATGAAAATTTTTGACATAAAATACTCATTAAAGTTAATTGACGTCTCTGAGTGCGGCAGTAAGTTATTTTTTCGCTGCCAGGCCAGCACGGAAGACTGGCTCCCAGGCCAGTATGAAGAACCTTAGTAATAGAAGTTAAGTAATAAAGTACCACTTACTTTCGTTAAAATTGTTTTCGTCTTATTGTTGAACCAGTCTGCGTCTTGGCACCGTTTCATCTCCTGCAGCGGGGGCAGTGGGGGCAGCGTGGGCACCTCAACCACAATGGTCTCGTCTTGTGACTCCTCCTGTAGCGCATATCATTTGAGGTTAAAGAATTGGCAGTATAAAAAGAAGTTTAAAAACACTTCTTTCCCTTGATTGTTGTTCATGATTATTAATCAAATCAGCAGTATAGTGTGTAATATTTTAGCCAGCAAGCAACTGCAACTTTATACTAAATAATTTAATATTGTATCTCAATTTAAATAAATATAACATGCATAAATATAAGAGAGTGCATGAAAATAGAGTACCAGAAGAAAATAGTTACACTTTTATTGAATTTAAACATCAATTTTTTTTTTTACTATAATAATTTTAATCAAATCATCTCACCAAATTTTGCCCATTAAACAACCGCATAGGGGCATCTAATATCACGGATGTGTCGACATCACCCCTTACTGATGTCACCTGAAAATAATTAGGTATGTATCAACTATTTCATATAATACATACATACATAATTCACGCCAATATCCCCGAAGGGGTAGGCAGAGGTGAACTAGCACCCACGCTTCGCCAATTAGGCTAGGTCCCATGTAATAGGACCTAGCCTAATTGGTTAAGGTGGCGAGCCTATTGCCATTTATCGGGCACAAAAGTCGCAGTACTTTGTGCCCGATAAATGGCGATTGTATTCTACTCTGCCGTCACCACACATGCATACATAAATCACTCCTATATCCCCGAAGGGGTAAGCAGAGGTAAATTAACACTTTCTAACCCCAAAATCTTTGTACTAATTTTTCTAACATTAATATAATGTTAAAATTAAAATCGAATAAATTAACACTGATTTTCTAATTTTTAAACACACCCTAACAATGAACTTCATACAATAAACTTCATAATAAATTATTAAGCTAGTATATACTATATATTTATTCATACCATTTGAGCAGTGTTCAAATCTAAGTCATTTATGCAATAGAAGAGCTCTACAATTGCCTAAAATGTCTTCATATATTATTTCGTTATTTATTTATTTTATATACAAGTGCCATTTTTCAAAAGTTATAATAATATTACAACTTATTAAGATGTATTCAATTTAGATCAAAACTTTTTTTTTAATAATATTTTTACTTATTTTATATATATTTTGTTCACTCAATAGAATTTTCTTTCATATATAGATAGCGCATGAACTTGAACCAGTAACGGAGGTCTGTCTTAGTCAAACACATATATACATAAATCACACCTATGGCAGAGGTGAATTGACACCTACATTTCGTCAATAAGGTTAGGTCCCATGTAATAGGTGGTGACTCTATTGCTATTTAACACAGTTAATAACTAATATTTTCACCTGGTTTACCTTCATGGGATGGTGAGGATGCTGATGGTGGCTAGGTCGCGCATGCTGTGTGAGGTGCGCCACAAGAGCAGCGATTCGGCCTTCTGTGTCCAACAGTTCCTCGCCCCACTGACCCTCGCTTACTTGCTCCCCTACATGCACTGGCCTGTATAGAGTATAACAACAATATTGGTATAGTTGTCATCAGTTAATTCAACATTGATGTAATGCTTGTGGGATCTTGGTTATAATGCCTATTTACTGATCTGAATTAGCTTCTTACAAACAAAATTCTGAGTGGTATTCAATGTGGCATTATATGAGAATGATAACATGGATAAAAACTGAAAAAATGTCAAACATCAGCATTTATGTTTCATCATCACATCTTCACCAGCCTTTTAATGTCCCCACTGCTGGGATACAGGCCTTCCCTATGGATGGATTTATGTTTAATATTAGTTATTATTAGGTTAAGATAGTAACAATTGATAATGTTATAGCTATAAACAATCAAAGCACATAATTTATCAATTAATAACTTGAATACCTGCACATGTTTGAAGGGAAGTGTGGGTGCATCACAGTAACAAGCCTACCACCAGCATCATCTTGCACATTTAGGCTCAATCCATTACTCTCAATATGTACTGGCTGAAAATACATAAGACAATTATGTCTAAACACAGATTTTACATTAAAATAAAATAATATCAATGACATTGTTAGATACTCTCTTTTAACATATCACATATTCCTGACCTTTTAATAATATTTTTTATTGATTAGTTTAGTTTAGGCAAGCTGGGCTTTTTCTGCACTTAGCCCTCTGATTGGACCATTTTACATGTCTCCATATAATAATATTGTACTACTACAACCATCCCAGATTATCCCAAAAACTTAGCAGTCTTTTCAGACTGCTGCAGGTCTCCGGGACCAATGCTGGGGATTCGAGAAGCCTTGCCCATTGGTCTGCCACGCTTTTTATAGATTGTTTTAATTTGTAAAAATTTCAATCAATTGTTCTTATGAGACTATGGGTGTAATAAGCCATTGCTTGTAACTGACTTTAGTTTATGATATTTGACTATAATAAAAATACAATATTCTAAAGTTATGTTACTGGAAGGTGGCATAGAATGACTGATTAGGGTATTATTATTATTTTGGTTGTTTGGCAAAGATTTGTCAATCAGGACGGACAACCATTACATTTAAAACATTTTTAAAGCAAGTAACCACTTCTGTTGGTTCATTTAATTATAAATAAATTAACATATGGACACCTAAGCACCTAAGAATCTGGTTTGTGGGAACCAATGGTAGTTCTCAAAAGGTTTAGAAAAAAAATAGAACTAAATATTATCATCATTTACCCTCAACTTAATCTAATGTTATCTAAATATATATTATTAAACTATTTTCCAATGAACTATATGACTTTTCTACTTATATTGAGGAAGACCTAAGTAAAGATTAGGCATTTTTAATATCAAAACCTACTCTGGCCAAAACCAAATATGGATGGCATACCATTTGTAGAGATTAATAAAACAGGTGCTTATTTGTTAATAGAATGTTTACATTCTTATAGAATTACTTATAAGCATTGCGGTTGAACAATATTATCTTAAATGAAAAGAGATTGTTTATATTAAAATTATAATAAAATACTAACTTCTCCAGATTGATGAGATGTAATATAGTGTGCGACTTCATGGTCAATCTTCCCATCGAGGAGATGCGTATCAACATTTCTCATAGTGAAATATTTCATTGGAACTATTTTGTGTTTACTTCATTTTATCTTCTTGCGTTTTGATTAGGTTGACAGCTGCTGGAGTCAAGGTCATCGTACTAATATTTTTACCATTGCCTTCAATCGTCCATTACTTATCAAAAAAAACTTAATAAATACTCATCATTTTATTAAAAATAAACTAGTAATTGTCCAGATAACTCTTACAAATAATCTAAAAAACTCTAAAAAGGAGCTTCAAAGTTTTGATACATCGACTCGCTTTTTAATGGCAATTTAGTGGTAAGGGATTGAAGCCCTTTGGCCAAATTCAAATAAATTTTGTTGGTTTCAATATAGATTACTTGTTCTGTTGTGCTGTTTCACATGAGAGCAGAACAGTAAGCCAGGACGGTATAGTACTGTACTGCTCCGTGTTCTGCCTCACTGTTCTACCCACGGCCTCGTGAGAAACCGGCATTAGTTTGTTACTATTTCTTTTTTATTATACCATTCACTCTCCGTTCGTCGATCTCCTGACATCTCCTTTCCAGTGTGATGGATGATATAAATCAAATGGGAAAAGGTGGCTTGATCCTGTCTGACCAACATGAATGGAAGAGAAAACATACTGCCTGCGCCGACACCAGATAAATTGGGAAATGCGTTAAAATGTGTGACACTGATAAACACTCATAAAAGTATTCGTATAAGAAAAGAAAACTCAAGACATGGATGGATGGTTTAAACTCCTTTGTGTTCCCTTAAAAAGGAGAATTAAAAGGAAGTCATAGAGGACAATAATACTACGGATAAAGGAAGTGCTTGGCGGGCTTTCAATGGCGTCAGTCAAATTTTTATTTCAATCATTCAAAAATTGTTTCAAAGTTGACTTTGTGTAGTAAAAGTGGTGTTATTTTGATGCATAAGGGTTCGTGTTGATGTTTAATTATGAAGAATCATTGAAATAAAAGTGTTGTGCCGTGTTTGACGTTAAGAATATTATAGTGGTTTTCATCTCACCACCTCATTGGTCACCGAACTCTGTTATACTCGCGCCAAGCACTCCTTAGATGCGTTAAAATGAGTTTCACCCATATTTTAATGTAAAATAATTCATTTCATCCACTAAATCAATGGATTCATTTCATGCATTAATTTCATTAATTCAAAATTAAGAAAATTATAAAATGTATTGTATAAAGTTCCAAAAGGACTAGTTTCCAGAAACGTTGAACCTATTAAAAAAAAGGAGAATTAAAACCAAAAATGTCAAAGTGACATTCACTTGACTGACATTGACATTCATTCATTGTTTTTGTGAAAATTGAAAAATTAAATAAAAAATTTAGGCAGGAAAGAAGCCTGTTATTTGTTTAATCGACTCTAATTTTTGAGTTCTAATTTAACTAAATTTTTACTAACGACATCCGAAAGTACTGATTTCGTGAAATATATAGACATTAAGCACATTATTTGTAGAGTAACTGAGTTTGTAATCTGATGCGAAGTAATGTTTTTAATTTTTATCATTGAATTTCTGCTGTAACTGCTTATGCAATTGTCATCATGCTCCGTAGTAACATTAGAGTGGTTTTATTTCCGGTAAATGGCCACGTAAGTATACCCAATAACCCTATTAATACCTAATTAGTCCTAATTCTACTTCTATATTTCTATATCACTTGTGTATGTTTAAAAATATGTATAAAAAATAACAAGTACGGATTATGCTATAAACCATTCTGTCCAAAGTTCTTCCCAAGAAATCTGTCTGCGCAATTAGATAAGCAGCATAATTATCAATTGTAATAATGACCTCCTATTTTATTGTATGGTTAGTATCTGGTACTGTTTCATGTATTTGATTGATTGTTGGTTCCTCTATTTTTATTAAGCTTCTTTTTACTTTCATGAGCTATATTTAAATTGAAGTTCTAAACATAAGTATGCAATTAATGATGAGGGTAACAATATTAGTTTCACAGAGCCAAACACACAAGCAAGCTAGATGCAATAAGGGAGAAACTTAGGGAGGGCCCAAGTTTGGCTGACTTTGTAACAGAAGATCAGCCAAAAGACTGGACAGAGTATGAGGGAAAACTTAAAAGGGAGAAGGGTGAAAAAGACAGACTGAGACTTCCACCATGGCTGAAGACTACTATTCCTACAGGTACAGTCTTAATTTTATATTTAAATAACTTATAAGACCATCAAAAAAGTTTAACAAGCACAAAGGATCTTGATATAATTTCATGTCAGACAAGCATGCATTATTTTTTTCATTCAGTTGGGATAAATATTAGTAGTTGTTGTAACAAGTTACACATTACTTGTTACAACAACTACTAATATGCATATAGGACTAGCTTTAAAACTGCAGCATCAAGCCTGTAACATAAGTGCCAAAGAAGACAGTCAAATTTACACAACAATATGTTGCATCAGATGGGAAACGGGTATATCAACACTGACACCAACCCTCTTTAGGGCTTTCCCTCCACCATTTGGGTAGACAAAGTGCTTGTTGGTATATAATAATTTACTGTCGTTGTAAAGCATGGTAATATATATTTTATCATTTCATCTTACAGGATCTAAGTTCAATGAACTGAAACAACAGCTTCGCACATTAAAACTGAGCACAGTGTGCGAAGAAGCACGGTGTCCGAACATTGGAGAATGTTGGAGCGGGGGGAAGCATGGCACTTCTACTGCCACTATCATGGTTTGTATTTTACGTAGCCATACCTATATTTGATCAATAAATAATTAAATATTACACTCTCACCAATCATCTAGCCCAAAGCCAGGAGCATAAGCATTTCCATTATGGATACTAGATGATTAACAAATTTTAAATACAATACAAAAATAATTATTGAAAATATACTAAAAAATAACTATGATATGGACATTATATGGTTTTAAATCACATCTAATCAAAGTTTAGTGATCTTTTCTATCTCATAAGCAGTAGAAAGTAGCTTTTATGCAGTAGAAATATATTAATAAAATATATTTGATAAAAAATAAAATTTATTTACTATAGAGTTAGTGTGTGTGGATACACTTCCTGGTCAGGGAATTACATAAAACTATGATCTAACATCGGGTGATAAAACTCAGCTCGGCCTCAGATCGCATATTTGTCGATTATCAATTACTTGCGATCTGAGACATTCTTTGTTTTATCGCCCTTGGTCTATAATGTACTATCCGATTTCCGTCATACCTATTATTATTAATAATAATAATAGAATTAATGAATCCAGCAGACACTTATAAATATTTAGGAATACATCAGTCTAATACCATCAATCACATTAAAATTAAAAATGACCTATTACAAGCATATATTAAAAGAATAAATCTTATATGCAAAAAACATTTATATTCAAAGAATTTATTTAAAGCCATGAATACATTTGCCATACCAGTGTTAACATATTCTTTTGGAGTTGTAAAATGGACGCGTACTGATATAAAAAATCTAGAGATCAAAACCAGAACAACCTTAACAAAACATAATTATTTACATCCTAAGTCAGCGATAGAGAGAATATCAGTAAACAGGAAAAACGGAGGAAGAGGACTCATAGATCTGACAACGTTGTGGGAAGGACAAATTAACAAACTGAGACAATTTTTTTATAGTAAAAGTACAAATAGCAAATTACACGCAGCAATAATTGAATTAGACTCAAACATTACCCCATTAAATTTATGCAATAGAGCTATCCAGTATAAAACACCAGAAACACATAGGAATGAAAAAATTGGTAGGTGGCGATGTAAGGAATTACATGGTCGACATTTACACGACTTAGAAAACCCGTACATAGATTCTGATGCTTCAAATAAATGGCTTGATTTAGGGTCCCTTTTTCCTGAAACTGAAGGATTTATGATAGCAGTACAGGATCAGGTTATTCACACTAAAAATTATAGTAAATTCATACTCAAAGATCCCAATACAGTAAATGATAAATGCAGAAAATGTCAATGTCCTACACTAACACAATCAGATTACACTCATAGACACAATCAAGTTGCAAATATAGTACATCAGAAATTAGCCTTTAAACACAAACTTATACATAAAACTGTACCTTACTACCAATATTGCCCAAAACCGGTGTTGGAGAGCAGCACTCACAAAATATACTTTGACAGAGCAATACTTACAGATAAAACCATTCATAACAATAGACCAGATATCACCATGATAGATAAATTAAATAAACATACATATATAATAGACATAGCAGTACCTAATACACATAACATTCAAAAAACAATTATTGAAAAAATACATAAATATACCGAATTAAAAGAAGAAATAATTAGAATCTGGAAAATGGATAAAGTATATATAGTGCCCTTGGTGCTTTCCAGCACCGGTGTTATCCCTAAACACCTCCTCCACTATTTACGTCAATTAGAATTAAATGAGCATCTCTATATCACAATGCAAAAGGCTGCTATTCTTAATACTTGTCTAACCGTGCGTAAATTTTTGCAGGAAGATCCTATAGAAGCAGAAAATATCAACCACCAATACTTACACCAATGAATTCCACTTGGCTTTAGCCCGTGGTTTCATTATGAACCAAAATATAAATTTTGAGAAAAAAAAAACAATGTGAAGATAATAATAATAATTACTTTATTGCACACACAAAGAAAATACAAAAATATAAATAAACATAGACAGACAGACAAGAGGCGGCCTTATTGCTTACAAGCAATCTCTTCCAGGCAACCTTGGTAAAAAGAATAAATAAAAATATGAAAGTAATAAGGGTATGGGTGCAGAATTAAAAAAAAGTGACTAATATACATCTGTACTGCTCCAATACACAAAAACATTAACAAAATTAAATATATAATTAATACAGAAATATTTAATATGATACATAATAATATTAGATAAAGTAATAAATAAATTGAAATAGCATTTTATTCTACGTCTTTCCTATCCATCCAAAGGTTTTCTGGGAGAGATCTCTAATATAGCGATACGGCCGCCCATTGTACATTGTTTTTGTTGTTTTCTTTGTGTATTGAACATTTATTGGTGTACAATAAAGAATATTCTAATACCCAAAGAGGGTTAGTGTCAGGCAGGCGGCCGGCTGTAAAACCTAAGCCAAACTTTGAGCAGTATTGATTGTTGTCATTCCAATGTTGTCATTCCAATCACTCCGTTCATCGGTCTCTCGACATGGTCGTTTCCGTCTCTTGTCTATGGATGGTCTCTTGTCTGGGATGGATGATAGGTATGAATCAAAAGGGAGTGAATGGCTTGATGACGTCCGACCGATATGAATGGAAGAGGAAACATACTGCGCCGACGCCAGAAAGACTGGGAACCGGGCAGGGAGAAGTAGAATAAAGAATATTCTAACTATTTAACTATGTTTAGCTAATGGGCGACACTTGCACCCGAGGCTGCATGTTCTGCTCCGTGAAGACGTCCCGCGCTCCCCCACCCCTGGACCCCCTCGAGCCAGTGAACACAGCGGACGCCATCCACCAATGGGGCCTCGGCTATATCGTGTTGACATCCGTTGACCGGGATGGTGAGTTGAGATAGGATTGTGGAATAAAAAAAAAAAAAAAAACTTAGTTTGGCTGTGGCACTCGGAGACGTCAATTAACTTTAATGAGTACTTAATGACCCGGCAGGAATAGGGACTATAATTATGAATTAACATTTTTTGTATTAAGTACTCATTAATCTTAATTGATGTCTCTGAGTGCGGCAGTAAGAGTTATGCATTAGATTATTTTCAGGTAGGTAGGTACGGTCAATGGCTCTTCAGACTACCCAAAACTGTAAAATTTCTTCAATTACATAATTGTCAACCTTAGCTGGTTGATAGGAAAGCACAAAGTCGATTGAGAATTTGACACTTTGTGGTTCTTTGACGTGCTGTTGACTGTACATTATATACTATTCGATTTTAATTTTAACATTATATTAATGTTAGAAAAATTAGTACAAAGATTTTGGTGGTTAGAAAAAAAATTCGAAAAATTATGATCTTGAGGCGGGAATCGAACCCGCGTCCGCTGCTTCTTTTTCTAACCACCAAAATCTTTGTACAATATATATATATAACAGACTTGTAAATTGTTAATGGCATTACTGTCTATCTATCTGACTACCCTTGTCAGCAACCTTTTTATAGGCACGTAAAGATTTTAAATATAACGAGAAATCGTTAGTAGCGTTTATGGTGGATGTCAGTACATGGAATGGGACGTAATGTAAACTGGCAGACTATTTACTCTACTACACCTCTCCAATATGTTTTGGTTCGGATACGAGTTCATTCATTGTTCATTGTTCCTTGCAGATTTACCTGATGGTGGCTCATCCCACTTAGCTGAGACCGTGCGGGAAATTAAAAAGAAGTAAGTGTATCCAAATGAGATCTGTCCTAGCTACTTTAATTTGAGATGGTTTAGAGTGGTGAAATATTGTTATTTGTACTAACTGATAATTACTTCAAGAAAAAAATTGTATATCTGTTGTGTAGTATATTTTACTGTATAAAAAAATACTACAACATGTATATACTCTTCTTTCGCTCTCTCAACACCCACCTGCTTATTTATTTATCTAGTACCTTTAATCTTAATACATCCATGTCTAGTACCTTTAATCTTAATACATCCATGAGAAATATATTCCATGAGAACCAATATAATTTCCGAAATATGATTTATATTGATTTACGAATCTTTGCCTGGCCCTCGAAGATAAACAGGCGTGATGTATAATTAAATAAATATTTTTACACTCACACCTATCATCTAACCCAAAGTAGCCTAAGCACTTGTGTATGGATACTAGATGACGGACATTTTAATAGCATAATAATTATGTATATAAATGTTGAAAATATACATACATACATACATACATAATTCACGCCAATATCCCCGAAGGGGTAGGCAGAGGTGAACTAGCACCCACGCTTCGCCAATTAGGCTAGGTCCCATGTAATAGGTGGCGAGCCTATTGCCATTTATCGGGCACAAAAGTCGCAGTACTTTGCTATTTGGTAGGTATAAGAGGAATGCTGCTGCCCATTCCTCTTCACTGATTTATCCTTAGTCGCCTTCTACGACACCCACGGGAGAGGTTTGAAAATATACTACATATACATATACGTTGTGAACAAATATTTGTGTTCATCACAATATTTGCCCTTACCAGGATTCGAACCCGGGATCTTTTGGCCAATACCCAGCGATCTGAGCATTCGACCAAGCCGGCCGTCAAAATTATGTATCACTCGTGAAATACAAGTGAAGGGAACACAAAGGAGGCGCAACTCTAAAATACATAGAAACATTGTGAGCTCCAAATTCATGACCATAAAAGTTACTGTTGCAGGAATGCTAGTTTGAGTTGTATGCCATTTTAACCGATGAAAAACCGGAGAAGGTTACTCAATGGAACAAACATAAAAAAAAAACATATGAGTACGAACCCATATGGTTTTTTTTATGTTTGTTCACGCAAATCTCCGTCGTTTATGAACCGATTTTGATAATTATTTTTGTATACTATATAAGAAGCGAACGTTTGCACCTTTCCAGGAACACCGAAATCCTGGTGGAGTGTCTGGTGCCGGACTTCCGCGCCAACCGCGAATGCATCGCGACGATCGCCGACTGCGGCCTCGACGTGTTCGCTCACAACATCGAGACGGTGGAGAGGCTGACGCCGTTTGTGCGGGATCCCAGGGCTGGGTATGTGCACTTAATAATAGTCCTATATTGTAATGCTTGACGTCGTAGTAGTATCTGGAATAGTTTTTTCATACAGTGGTAGGTGATTATGTCGTGTGGTGACGGCCGAGCAGAACACAATTGTTGCCACCCCTAATCTTACCCGAGGATCTTATAGAAGTGACTAAGGGTTATGACAGTAATTAGAAATCGGCAGCGGCGTTCCTCTTACACCACATAGCAGTACAACTACGATTTACATGCCCGACAGATGGCAATAGGCTGTTACATGGCTCGCTATAAATTTTCACGGTTTAACAGCCACTTTCGTCTGTTTAAATTTTGAGTGAGCTGTGTAAGCGAATTTTCCTACTAAACGGAGTGTTAGTTCTCATATTGAAATGTAAAATAGATACTTAAAAAAACATTTAAAAGAATACTATTAGTTCTTTGTTAATAGGAATATCGGTATTTTTTCCTTCTAGATATCGACAAACTTTGAAAGTCTTGGAGACCGCTAAAGATATCAATCCTGACCTGGTCACCAAGTCTTCCATCATGCTGGGCCTAGGAGAAACCGACGAACAAGTGGAGCAGACTATGAAAGGTATATCATCAGTTTTAGGGGGACATTCCCATAAATCCCATAAATACAAATAGACAAAAGATAGCACCGTCCTACCCCAGCTAGAAATACAGCAAACGTGCCCTGTAGATGGGAATAGGTTCGACCCCCCATTACATGGGACTATGGACTATGCTAAATAGTTGGCGAAATCTGGTTTGGACTTTGAATACACCTCTGTCTGCGCCTTCGGGTGATAACCAGGCAATATTAGTAATGTATGTATGCTTCTGAATGCCCAACCAATCGTCTATTTTGTTTATCTACCTTAAGATTATTTAATTTTATTCAGGTCACCAAATAAAGATTTAACTGAAAAATGGAAGTTTATTAAATAGCTTATGTTTTATTTATTACATTATCATAATCTTCTTCCTGCCCTGTTCCCATATTATGTGTGTCGCCGTGTGGTGACGGCTGAGCAGAATATAAACGTCACCACCTCGAATCTACAATGTCGTACAAAGCGATTAAGGCTTAAGTCAGCGATGAGTAATGGGCAGCAGCATTACTTTTGTACCACCTAGCACTATACTGCGGTTAACGTGCCTGATATGATGAGACCAAACATATTTAGCGAAACATGGCTGTTAATTCACCTCTGCTCTACCCTTTCGTACTTGTAATTCTTTACAGATCTCCGTACCGCGGGCGTAGACTGCCTCACGTTAGGCCAGTACATGCAACCGACGAAACGACACCTCAAAGTGTTCGAATACGTCACCCCGGAGAAATTCAAGCAGTGGGAAGACCGGGGTAACGAGCTGGGGTTCCTCTATACAGCAAGCGGACCCCTGGTGCGATCGTCGTACCGGGCTGGAGAGTTCTTTATCACCAGTCTACTGAAAGATAGAAAGTCCAAAAGGCAATGACCAACAGATGGCGCTGCTTGCGATAGTTCCGAAGTTTGAGGCTAGATGGCGTGAATTTCATTTAGATTGTAGTGTGTCATTCTGTTAGGCGCAAATCGTTTCGACGAGGCAATGATTGACAGATGGCGCTGCTTGTGATAGTTCTGACAGTTGAAACTAGATGGCGTGAATTTCATTTAGATTGTAGTGTATCATTCTGTGAGGCGCAAATTATTTTTCTTTGGAATTTGTGTGATTTGTTGAAAAGTAACCACTATTTTATATTGATATACTTTATATCATCTTTAGGGCCTGTTTCACAATCGAAAAGTAAGTTTGAAGTAGCTTACTTTGCACTTCAATTGACATATATTTCATATTACAACTGTCAAATGATCTGTGAAGTAGGCTACTTAGTACTTACTTGTATATTGTGAAACAGGCCCTTAGAGTTCTGTAATGATAAAAATAAAATGACGGATTTGCATACCTAACAATGTTTGACTTAGCAACACACTATAGTATAAATTGCCTGTCTGTCATTTACATTTTTATATAATTATTACTTTGTGAACATGTTCCTGGTAAAATAAATATTAGAAGAAAGCGCCGTGGATATACTTTGTAAATAAAATATTTTTTTATTGAATACTCATGTAATAAAGTAGTAGAGTTGAATAAGTCTCAACAACTCAATTAATATGCAATACAGTTTGTGAAGGTCCGGTCTAAATTCATTATGTAATATTGAATTAACCAAATGAATATTTTATTTAGATGACGTGATAGTGTAAAGAAATCATATTTGTGTACTATATTATGTTACTTATAAACTTGTTGATATGCGGTAATGAATTAAAGTATTTTTATTTATTTTTTGTTATTGGCAAGTGCCATGAAAACTCCCAACGACTGATCGGTCGACTAGTCAGCGAATCTTCTCATCAATGCACAAATTATTGGTTATTAATATCTATGTAACCCCGACCCCAATACATTTAGTACCAACATAATTATTATTGTACCTGAGCGATTCAGAAACAGGCTTTGTTCCCAATCAAATTTAAATTCCCTATATCCTGCCGCAAGGACGGCAAAGGTTGGTGATGATGAGGATTATTACGTGTAATATATTTATTTGTTACATGTTTATTGTATTTTTCATAGCATTGTAAGCGTTTTGTTGAAACCTCTAATAAATCATATTTTTTACAATTCGATGTTTTATTGTTATTTATTTATTTAGTCTCTATATTTATTATGTGTCCACATAATGTGATAATAATACTCAAGCACACCAGCTCAGTCTGCAATAATTTAGATAATTAAACACGGATAAAAGTACTCAGAATAAGTACCTACCTATGTGATTAAAAGCACATTTTATTTGATGTACTGTAAATTCAGGGTGGGTAATGGTTTAGTGATTAAAAAATATACAAGACTCAAAAATACCTACCTATAGTACATGTCCCTTCTAAATACAAAAAAGATGAAACTCAAATTGCATTCTGAGAGATATGAGTAAAACACCGTCTTATTGCTGTACCGTTTATTGCTAGACTGGGCACCGAAGAAAACATATCTACCCACTAGATAATACTAACAATTATTATGAATATACCTCACACCTCCACGGACAAATCTGCGGTGCATCATATCACTATGTGTGATGTAAATACAACTAAATAATAACTAATTTACATAGGTACCATAATTACCGCTTACAGTCTAACAAATTATTATACAATAGCTTCTACCTACATCTAACTTATTCTACTTGGAATCTAACAACCGGTTTACGCATACGTTTGTTACGTCTTAGCGGTGGGGTTGTGTTCACCATTATTGGCGGCGGTTCAGGTGACGATTGCGGAGTGCGAAACTCACTGGTAGGGCTTTCGAGCGGTTTATGTGTTGAACTCGCGATTTCCTCCGCAGCCTCCGCATTCGTCCCCTTGGTGCCTTGAGGCGTGGTGTCCTCTAGACCACCGTCTCGCGCTCCCACGGAACGCCTCTCCTGTCCCTCCGGGCTCGGAACAGTATACAAACCCGATCTGCGCTTAATCTGATCGACGTGTCTTAAAATTGGTCGACCGTCCCCCTTATCCACTAAATACCGCCTCGATCCTTCCCTATCGACAACCGAAGCTTTCACCCATTTGTCCCGTGTCCCATACTCCCGCGCCCAAACAGTTTCCCCGGGAGTGAGCGTCCGCTGTACGCCCCCAGCGCTCTGCACCTGTCTATCTTGCGCCTGCTGTACCTTACTTTCCAGTGCTCGATCACTTCTTAGCAAATCGAGCCGAGATCGTAATACCCGTTTTTGTAAAAGCATGGCTGGAGTCTCCCCTGTACTGCTATGCGTGCTGTTACGGTGCGATAGTAAAAATGTTTGTATGGCCGAGTCTATATCTAAGGATTCCCTTACTGCCTTCTTAATAACCTTTTTACATTGTTTCACTGCATTTTCCGCGGCACCGTTTGACGATGGATGATAAACGGGCGAAAAATGTTGTCGTATTCCATTTTTTAATAAAAATTCTTTAAATTGTGCGCTAGTGAAAGGAGGCCCTTGATCAGACACTACCTCTAATGGTAAGCCGAAGCGCGCAAATGTAGCCCTTAAAACTTTAATGACTTCGTGCGCGTTAGTTTTAGTCATTTCAAATACTTCTAGCCATTTTGTACTTGAATCGACCAGTATAAGATACGTTTTTCCGTACATGGGCCCTAAGAAGTCAATATGTATCCTAGTCCACGGTTGAACATGATAGGGCCAAGGCTGGGGGGGCGCCTGCGATTCCGCGGCACACGTATCACAGTTACGGCACATCGATTCTATGTCCGCGTCTATGTTGGGCCACCACACGTAACTGCGAGCTATAGATTTTGTTTTTACTATGCCCATGTGACTAGCGTGCAATTGTTGTAAAACTGTAACGCGTAAGGTTGCTGGTATGACCAATCTATAGCCCCACATAACACAGCCCCTGTCTAGATACAACTCATTACGTTTGTTAAAATATACTTCTGGTATCTGTTTCGGACAAGTATCGGGCCAACCAAATTGTATATAAGAAAAAATCCTACTAAGTTCCGCGTCCTTTGCCGTTACAACTTTCACCTCATCATTAGTAATAGGTAGAAAATTTTCAACGAAATTAACATACCCAACTTCATTTTTAGACGTAATGGGTTTCAATGTAGGTTGCGGCAAACGAGACAAGGCGTCTGCACAATTCTTACCAGACGGTACATATTCTATATTATAATCATATCCCGATAGCAAAACTGCCCAACGCTGTAAGCGTGACGCCGCCATCACTGGGATACCTACTTTGTTGCCAAAAATGTACGTCAGAGGTTTGTGGTCCGTTCGCAATAAAAACTTCCTACCATACAAGTACTGGTGAAATTTTTTAACTCCGTATACTATTGCTAAAGCCTCCCTGTCTATTTGTGCGTACGCTCGTTCGGGCGAGGTGAGCGTTCGCGATGCGTACGCGATCGGGCGCTCCCCCTCCGAAGTGATATGTGATATTACGGCTCCAACGCCGACGCCGCTCGCATCCGCCGTCAATATCACTGGTAACTCTAAAGAATAATGAGCTAATACCTCACTAGAACTCAACACTCTTTTAATGTTTTCAAAAGCCGACTGACAGTCTCTATTCCACACGAATTTGACACCCGTCTTAAGGAGATTATACAATGGAGACAACACAGTACTAATATCTTTAACGAATTTACTATAATACATCACCAGCCCGATGAACGCTCGTAATTCTGAGATATTGCTAGGTGCAGGTGTATTAATAATAGCTTGTACTTTATCCGGACATATATGGACACCTTCCTTACTAATCACGTGGCCTAAATAATTAATTGTTTTAGCGAAGAATACACATTTTTCTCTTTTAACCCTCAAGCCGTGCGCCTGTAACCTCTCAAATACAGTGTTTAAATTTTGTATATGACTTTTGGTATCCGGCCCTGTGATTATGACGTCATCCAGGAAAACTCCTACATAAGGCAGCCCCACAAACAACTGTTCTAATATTTTTTGAAAGATACCTGGACTAGATGCCAACCCGTAGACTAATCTGTTATATCTATATAACCCCTTGTGCGTGTTTATGACTGTATATTTACTCGACTCGTCGAGCTCGAGCTGGGCATACGCCTGTGAAAGATCGATTTTACTGAAGCGCTCACCCCCATGTAACCTTGACAGTAAATCCTCTATCCGGGGTAAAGGGTAACGGTCGACCTCTAGAACTTTATTTAAAGTTAATTTATAGTCCGCGCAAATCCGTAAGTTACCGTCCTTTTTGAGCACCGGCACGATAGGAGTGGCCCAGTCGGAGCGCGGCACGGCGGTCAGGACGCCGTCCCGCTCGAGCTGGCCGAGCGCGCGCTCCACGGGCTCGCGCAGCGCGTACGCCAGCGGCCGCGCGCGCAGGAACACCGGCCGCGCGCCCGAAGCCAGGTGGATGCCCACCT